>LS057396.1:0-10994 GCA_900241095.1 Acartia tonsa
AATCAGAGCGCAGATTTTTTAAATCCACCAATCACAGATGCCAAAATTAATTAACTTAAAATGCATTTCCGCTTTTAAATAAAGAATTATAGAAAAAACGAATTTTATAAAAAATCCTTAATATTTGATGCAGATTTCAAATCTCCCCCTAACATTAAAACTTCTGGAAAACTTATATATCTTAATGAAGAATAAGTCATCCGTGATCACTTTCTGTAAGGGTAAAGATTTTCAAATGAATTAATGTAACCCCAATTATGTTAAACAAAATTACTCTTTATTCGGGTTCAAAGTATTTTTTCAAACGTTTAGACATAGGCCTCATAGTCGACATTTTTAATGTCAGCTGACGTATTTAAGGCAGAAGATTGAAAACACCCTTTTACCCCCCTAAAGGCTTTACAACAGATTCAACACTATGTACGCGGATGCATTTATCATTTTGAAATTTTACAAAAAGAAATCATCACTGTTATTGAATTTTGGTTGAAAATAGGCAAATTTCCATCGACCTGATTTAAAACCCGTCTACGTCAGGGATATCAAGTGATGGGATTGACGAAATATTGATGTACATCTACAATGATGATAAACAAAATTATCCCTTCTGTAGATTGAAACGCTAAGACAATCCACTTTGTAAACCAACGGGTCAAACTCAAACAAAAGAACCCAGAGTTTTTAGGCCAATGAATAAGATACGAGAAAATTAAGAATCCTGGATCCCTCCCACCCTGAGTCTATGTAGAATATAGATCAAGGAGGGAAAGGACATTGGGCTGTTTATTGTACTAGTCCCCAAAGTTTTCTAATAAAGTTTTTTATTCCTGATTATTTTCTTTGTTGGCTTTATAAGTTTATACTTTGAGGACTTTAATTAATTTGATTGGTTAATTCATTAAGTTCAATGTCTAAACGTTTCAACCAATAATTGTAATCCACGGAAGGGTATTTTAGAGCATCATTATTAGGGATGTACATCAATTTATCGTTCATTGTCTTATCCCTGATATGTAAATACTGTGAGATAATTATAATAAAAGTACATTTGAAATGTACTTTTATTGACCTTTGACTTAGATGGTATAGTGAACAATAATTTAATATATATCTTTTTTCTGCACTAGAAGCAACGATCCTAGTGGCGCCTTGTGACACTTGACTAGGGGAGGGAGGATTCATATTTTTTTAGGAATAGTTAAAAACCTTCTCTGGACCTATAAAAAGCCTCTAAAGGAACCCAATATCGGTTCAGTGGTTAGAGGGATCCTTCGCTACAGGCAAAAAGACCTTATATATTAAAAGATAAATCTACAATTTTCCACAAATACCCCGAACTTTCAAACTAGAACGTTTTCAAACACGACTAAAAATATGTAAAAATGGGTAGTTTTTATAAGTAAATGAACCGCTAATTGTCGTTAGTTTAGTTTAGAGCCCAGGCTCTAACACTGTCATAATTAAAGAAGTTAAAAATGATGCAATATCAGAAAAGTGCACTTTTTTTGTGGGTAGGCAGAACTAGACACAAAACGAACTTTTTGATAGAAAAAATATATTTGCGGAGTTTTATTTTATGTTAGATTAAGTGATAGTAAGAAAAGCCCCGCAGGGATAATACCCCTTAGCAATAAGGCCCCGTAGGGTTAGAGCACCTCACATGGGCTAGAAATAAGTTGGGGATGGGGTTTGTTGGTTGTCAATAAATATATTTAAGACCAAAAACACACTCAACTAATTACCAAATTGTTTTAATAACATGAAAAAAAACTAATTTTGAAATAACTTAACCATCCTTTTAGATTTGATTTTTATAGACAGACATTAACTAATGTATACAACTAGAGGCTGGTTCTAAAGTAGAGCTGCTATACTAAAGTTACATTAAGGTTCAGGGTACACCATATAGTGATTCTACAGTTATAGTATTGCAAAGAAAAATATAGAAACTCTTGAATAGTAAGCTAGTAGTAGTAATATACTTGGTTGATACATTTTGGGTGTGGTTATGTTCCTAGCAGTATACTTATATAAATATAACATGTTGATGTCTTGCTGTTTTCTGTTGCTAGCTCTCGATATGATATGAATATGAAGAGATATTGCCCATAGAAAAAAGTTTTTTTTCCCCCATAAAAATTTATTTAACATTTTTCATAACTAAAATTTGAATTGCAGGGTTCCTCACTCCTCCTCTTACCTAAAACGCCCAAAGAGGCAAGATTGCTTTAAAACACTATTTTCAATAGCTATAGCTACTCTATAATTAAAGTATGTCTATCCGTAAGTCTAGCAGAGTCGCAATAACAATTTTGATTATTTAGAATATTGAAAATTTAATAGGTTAGAATATATATTCCAAGGAAAAAAACATATTTATTAATTTAAACTTTTAAAGTTAGCGCAACGTTTCTGTTAATTTTGATAAAAGAAACCTATTTTTATTGCTGCGCTACTCATGGATAAAATTTTCATTAATTTCCATTTTTTAAAACTAATGATTCTATAACATTTATCTGTTAAGATGTATAGATCTTTAGGAATAAGACAATGGACGATAAATGTTTATACATCTCCAATGATGATTAATAAAGTTGCCCATTAAGTAATAATTTGCGGTTTTTTTTCTACTTTTTCAACCAAAAAAAATATCGTGTGTATATTAAGATCTCGCTAAGTTGAGTTTCTTTTAACTGTAATGTAAAGTGAAGTGTTGACCCTCCCCGCCATCCTAGAGGCCTCTAGGGGCGTAGCCGCTAGTATATATTCATATTGTAACTGTTCATTTGTACATTACAATTTTTTTTACTGGCTATAAGAATAATTTATTTGTGTCTGTTATAGTCAGGGTTAGAGGGATAGGACAATGGGCAATTAATTCATTTTTAGACTCAAATTTTAATTGTCTTGTGAACCTAATTTACCTAGAAATTTTTCTACAATTTGACAAGTGCTTTTCTTAGTCAGAGGAAAAAAGATCCCCTCGCACCCTTTTCTTATTTTGTTTTTAATAGGGGAAAGAGTTATTTCAGCGCATAACAGCCACTTTGAGAGAAAGCCCTTTTTGAGCAGTAAATATGAATCTCAAGAAATTTACACAAGAAAATTTTGATTAATTTTCCATCAAACTATCTCTGTGATCTATGTAATTGTCTGAGGTGAAGAAGTATTCTTATGTAAGCAAAAAAGTAAAGGTCAAAATTGACATGAAAAGGTAACTTTAAAATACAATTAAGAGATATATTTATTATTATATACGTATAATGATTAAGAGCCGTTTATAATACAAGGCCAAGGTCCTTGAGTACCCTAGGGGCACTTGAGGGGGGAAGTTTTTTTTGTGTGTGGGGGGGGGTTTCTACAGTTTCTACCATCCCTCAAAATAGTTATAAACCTTCCCATGATCTATGAGAAGTTAAAACTGTAAAGGAGGATTATATCGGTTCAGCGATTATCGATATCCTTCGGTACAGACAGCCAGACTATTTTTAACATGTTTTGTCTTTAACTCAGCTTCCAGCAATCATCAACCAAATATATCAGAAGTTGATAAAATAGCTGCGGCCGAATAAAGCGGAAATTTTGGCGAGTGGGTGGCTGAGTAAGCCGTGAGGCTGATATTGAGACTGATTTGGTGGCTTTCGATAAGTTGCAGATCTTATGTAAGCCACACGGCTGATGGTGGCTGTGGCTAGGGTTGCCGAGCCCTATCCAACTGTTTGAACGTGTCTCGCAGATGCATCAAATCTGTCTATAATACAAAGTAGCTTTATGTCTGTCTGTCCGTCCGTCCGTCTGTCCGTCCGTCCGCTAGTGAATCTATAAGTTAGTTTGGGTTTAGATCCGACATTTTTAAAAGTCATGGATCTATTATTGACAGTACATGTAAATTTTATATTATATGTTTTTTTGCCGGGAGTTTCAATATTTTGTCATTTTTGCAGCTAAAATCAGTTTGTCATGAATACATTCATACTTCTTGAATTGCACTGGCGAAAATACATCTACTGAACTTTTGCCGTGTGTATACAAATGCTCCTAATAGATAGGTGTTACCCCTGTATGAAAAAGATGATGTGTTTGAGCTAAACTGTAGATCGTGACTATTTACCTTGCCAATTTTGAATCATTTAATCAGATGTTTTTACGAAAAAACAAACAAACAAAGAATTAGCCAAATAAAAATTTTAAAAAGATAAGTTTAAGGGAGGAATTGGAAAATAAAAAGTGCATAAAACAAGGATGATAACATTTATAAAGGCAAAGCTCATCAAATCAGACAATTCAAGAACGAACAAAAACAAAGATAAAGTGACATCAGTCTAAAATGATTTTTAAATTGTATCTAATCATTACAGAAATCACCAATCAAAATTTAAAAATCCAAATGACTATTTCAACTAGCCTAAATTAGCAATCAAATTTTTTAATCCCAATTATAGAAAACTTAGCTATTTTTAGTGATTTAATATTTTTGTTGTTTTTAAAATATCTCTGTTTTAATATATGAATTGACTTTTGGGTCGTGTTATGTTCATTGAAAAGTATAACTGTCTTTTCAATTTTCTGGGATCTTAAGGGATAAGACAATGACAATAAGTTGATATACAATATATTCCTAGTGATATACAAAATTACTCATTCTGTTTGGAACCAATGAATCAAAATTCAAAAAATTATAAATTTGCCCAAGGTTTGTTGGCCAGCGAATAAAACAACGTATGTTTAAGGGCACCAGTGTTATTTACAGTACAATATCCGCTCCCTCCCTCCCATTTTAAGAAATAATACAGGGAAAAGTACGAAGCTAGAAATAGTTTTATATTAGGAAATAAATTTACAAGTATAATAGCAATGTGAGTTTCGCAGTTTGGTAGTTAAAGACTTTTGGGTGCTTTCCCTCAAAGCATATAAAACCATTCCTCCTGATTTATGAAGTTTCTTTCCGTAAACCTTGCGGGGGGAGCATAACCTGATTTATATCTAACCCCAATCTAACTTTGTGAGTACCTTCAGATTTTTATTCTTTTGAGTAGATTTATTTAAAAGTATAATTTTCTTTTTATTTTAAGATATAATAAAAACATAAAATAATATAAAAGCTAACTGTGATAATAGATTTTACTTTTATAAATTGTCTTATCCTAAATAAAAAGGATAGGTATGTCCATTAGTAGCATAGTAGCGAAGAGGTTCCAGATAAATAAAAATAGCAAAACATTAAATAATCTTTACTCAAAGATATTTCTTGGTAGTTATTGTCAATAAATTGCAACCTTTTAATTTCAAGTAATCAGTGTTTGATTTTTAAAAATCTTTTCCAGTATGGCTTCAAAACCGATTAATATCCGCTGGATTAGAAACAGTCCTCAGACATACTGAAAAATTATGTATAGCATTATATTGCAGAATTTTTCTACGAAGAATAAAAAAAATAACTTAATCTTATATTTTTTATTTTAATATCCGCAGAAAGATTTATATAATACGGTGCGATAAATAACTATTTCTAGGAAGTTATATTTGTCCAAGTTATAAGGTCTCTTCGCTACTACAAAAACGTCAAATATAATAACCCTAAAGATAACTGCACAATACAATGTAACCTTTTTAACCCCTCATATTGTAATATAATTTCAATTCATGATCAATCATCAAATCAATCTTTAAGTATATAGGTATCTATCAAAACAGCAGAGGGGTTTTTAAAACAATTAAAGTATCGGAAAATGTGAAAAGGTGAAAAAATTCAGCGATTTTAATGAATAAGAGTATGGACGATAAATTGGAAACAGGTTCTGTAGATTAAAATTATTGGTTAAACAGTTTGAACACTACTGATTTGAACTCACCAATCAACATCCGTTAAAAGAACCCAAAACGGAAAAGATACCGTGGCCATTAAACTTTGGGAACCAGTATAATATACAGTCCGATGCAAAAGTAAAATAAATAATTGGACATACATATTTCCTAATACAGAATAAATACAGTTGCTTCACTTGCTATATCATACCTTAATGTCAAAGAAATCCTCTTCGAAGATTTGAAATCAATAGATTTTTTACGCTTTTAAAAGTAAAAAATCTACTAATGTAAAAACACCAGAGTCTAATATTGAAAGAGGAAGGGTTATTAGATAACGGCTTCCTATTAGTATCAAACTTTGAAAAGACATTGAAAACTGATAATTTTGTTCATAATTTGAATACCCTTGTTTGTTTGTTCGGTTATTATATACTAATGATTGCGAGAATTTCCTGCACAAAATGGACCTATAGGTAGATTCACCGTTAAAGATAACTAAAACGGTCCATGCATGTTTCATGTTACAGGTATGATTCTACCAATTCAAATTTAGATTTTCAGGATATCTGGGAAGACCTATGTTGTCAAAATTTTTTATTAAAAACTTAAAAAACAAACGTTTTTGTTAATTCTTAAGTTAATTTTGGCATTTTAAAATTATCCTATTGCTTTTAAACTTTAGATGGTGATTACTGTAACAGTTAGGTACAATTTAGAAAGTGTATCGACTCTAGTCATTATCAGAAAGTAAGACTATTTAAAATGTGTTTTTATTTGATAGTTTTGACACAAATTTTTGAAATGACTCAGCAAACTTCACTTACGTGGATTCCTAGGACGATATGTCGAAGTATTCCTATAATAAAGTAAAATGGAAGAACGTCATTGTAAGGCAATTTGTATTTGTTCTGTAATTACATATTGTTAACGTCCGTTTGTCTTACTGTTAGGAATCTGTTGATCTTTAAAATCCTATATTTATCTTCAGAAACATTTATATTTCCTAGCTTTTCAGGGAAGTTAAAGGATAAGATAAGGCAATGCACGATAAATGGATATACAATATACATCCCAGATGAGGATAAACAAGATTACCACATCTGTATATTAAAATTATACGGTAATTATTAGTAAAAGTACCCAAAGTTTTTGAGCCCACGAATTAGATAACATAAAACTTTGGGTACAAGTGTAATTGACAGCCCAACGTCCCTCCCTCCTGCCTAACCTTTGTTATTATAGGCCAATGAATCAATTTCAGAACTCATTACAATATCGCATTCAAGGATTTATACAGACCAGCTAAAATTCAGCTGATTAATTTTTAGGGATAAGACAATAGACGTTAAATTGATGTGAATCCCCCATGAAAATAAACAAAATTATCAATTCTGCAGATTGAAATTATTAGTTTAAAGTTTGGACACTGATAGTTTTGACAATCTAATTACACCAGTTTTAAAGCCAGTAAATTAAATTAGTAAACTTTATACACCATTTAAAGTGCAATTTCCCCTCTCTAATGATTATAAATTTTAAAAGCTGTCAATAAACAACCGCAAGTACAAGCCCCAGTTATAGAATAGCTGAACAATGAACGATACATTCACCTGGCAAAATCATGTGCATGCCACTATGAAAATACTGGACGTAATCGTTCTTGTTTTTACAATTTTGCGTAATTAAAAGAACACCAATATTTTATACATTTGATAGGAAGTGATTAAATACAATAAATTATATCTATCTATCTTGTATTTGACTATCCATCTATCTGCATCTATCCATCGATCCATCTATCCTTACTAATTTTTCTTAAAAGTCTGTATGTCAGAACTTATATAAGCAGAATATTGATTTGTAAAACTGAACTAATTATTAATAAAAAAATTTAATAAATACAGAATACTCTTTAAGGACATTCTTACAATTACAGGACTTGATAACAGAGATGCTTCGCTTAAAATTTGTACCTTTTTTCTAGGAATAAATCAACGCTAAGAGCTAGCCACTACTTACGATTCGAGCGACGTAATATTTCGACGGTATCATTCCCCAAACTCTGGCTTTATCATAAGAAATTCAACTATCCATATTATAGAACACAGTAATAGTGTCTGACTGATTATGACGTAACAAAAAAAATTAGCCAATGAGAGGCCCCTATAAATTTTACCATTGGTCAAAAACGGCCTCTCATTGGCTAATTTTTTTTGTTACGTCATAATCAGTCAGACATTATTACTGTGTTCCAATAGAAAACTAGTGGCTGCGCTCCTATCATATAAGGGCTCTGTATTCAAGAAGGGGACAGAAAAAAAAGCATAAAACCATTCCCACGACTTTAATTTAAAAATTAAATAGCCTATAACCTTCAGAGGGCCTATGTGAAGATTTAAAGGAGAACTTAATCAGTTTTTAGTAGAAATTGAAATCTTAAGACGCAAACCTTATTATGTTATATAACAGGATTTTTATAAATTTTATATTAACAAGGATATTAATGTAATGGTTTATATTTTTTTTAGCAATGCAATCTACAAAAAGTACTGTTTTCTGATAATAGTTTTAGATCAGGTATTCTTTTTTATGAATAAATGATTGAGTTTTATAATATAGTAGTCTTTGAACTCCATTTTAAAACCATTATTTAAACATTTTTCTTTTTTCTATATGAAAAATGTCAAACTTGTCATTTGAAATCCTTTCTAGACAGTTAGAAATTAGAGTATTTGTTAGAGAATCATTTTTTTTCATTTCTTATAGTTAAATTAAAAAAAAATAAATGGATGTAATATTAGTTAATGGTAAAAAGTATTGTATGAAGCTCGAGTCTTGTTATTTTTCCTGTACCTTTTTTTTGGAAAATAACGAACCCATTCAACCTTTGGGGCCACATCCTTCTGTCTGTATTTGTTGTGACAATTAGATCCATTTATTTATTGATTTCCTAATTAATTTTATTTCCTTTCAGGGAAAAGTGAATGATATTCTGACAAACAATTCTAAAGGACAATTTCCATACAACCCCCTTCCCCTTTTCCTCCCCTTCTTACTCACCCATCATCAGTTATATGAAAAAACAAGATATACCCCCAGATAACTTCCATAGGTTTCGTGATTTTATGTGGAATTGATTGTTACAATAGCAACACATGTTTTCCTTCAAAGTCCATGGCCAAGCGCAGAAATAAATCAAAAATAAGAGAGCATGATATTTTTAATGTCTCAATGTTTTATCCTATGCTTGGTTAGGTTAGTGTAAATTGTATACAGGGGTTAGACATGAAAAAAAAAATACTTTTCCCTAATTTTATAAATTATTTAAAATATTGGAGTTAGGGGTTCAATGCTTACTAGGCACTTTGAGGAAAAGTATCTTATTTTTTTATTAAACATTTTGATCATTAAACATTATATTGGACAGTTGTGCCTATTTTCACACAAATGACCTTGTTTTCCTATATGTTTTTGACAATTCTATTGATTGCCTGTTTTTTGAAGGTGTTTATCCATTTCTGCAAAAATTTCTCCAATAATTTTACAAATATCCATTAATATGTTTAGGAGTAGATGTTTTATATGACAGAATCTTTTAAATTAATAGTAATAAAATATAAATGAAGGAGATGGGAAAGGAACAGTACAAAATAAAAAATAGAATAAAAATGTTTTTTATTAAAGGAATATAGTGCAACTAGGCTTGTTTTTCATTTAATTTTAAAGGATGTTAGTTATAATTACACCTTACAGACAAATGGCCCTTTAGTTGAATACACTTTCTGTCTGAAAGTTATAGCTTGCACAGCACATGTCAGTTTATTGGCATTAGAGCGGGAATATGTTAATTGCTTAACAGAGAATAACTGAAGTATTAAATGATCTTTTTGCGGATGGGATTGAACATGGAAGTTTTTGCAATGCAAAGGTTTTCGCACAAACATCCAATGAAAGAAAACACATATGAATCAAAATACAAAGTAATTTCCCCTTATTTTTAAAATGATCCAATTTGGAAAATCATAAAATTTGTATAGTGGTCATAATATTGGCTTTTTTTCCTATTGACTAGTCTTTATGTTTTTTTTTTCTGTTCAATTCAAAATAGCTTCAAATATTTTAATTATTTTTCATGCAGTTTCTGGATTCGCACATTCAACAAATTTATTGAAATCTATTATGGTTGTCAAATTGGTCCCATAAAAATGTTCAAGAATGCCAACAAAAATTTATTTGCCAACTTCTTTTTCTTGCAATAAAATGCATTGATTTAAAAGCATAGATTAATCATAATTTATGGATTTGCAATAGTTACAAATCATTCGGAAACTGCATTTTGTAGTGGCTCTAGAAAAATATTTTCCAATTTTTTTCACAAAATCAAAAATACAATCTTCTAAACCAATTTTTTATGGGTGGGAGGAATATTATGCCATAACCCTGTGATACCAAAGCTTGCGTTGCTTTAACCCATCGTGGCTACGCAGAATTCAATATAACTTAACCTAAAGCAAAAAGTAACCAAATGAAAAAAATAACTGGTGAGTGCTCAACAAGATACTTTGTATAATCTGTTAAAAACTGTTAAACTGCAAGAAAATGTCCTCGTACTCCAATTATCTTTGATGACTTTTTTGCAAGAGGCAACATCATTAAATTCAAAACTTTTTATTGACTAATTATGTGTCCTTTACTTTCACCAAATATATTTAAAAATATAGTGTTAATTTTATTTTCCCTCTAAATTTAACTTTTTATTGCACCAATATACTTATTAACAATATAATTCACAAATGTTCAAAACATTAGGTCTAACTTATGATCATCCAAATTTAAAAAGTTTATGCCACAAATTCATTAATATTTGCACAACTTTGGGTGATGTCCACCTTTACTAGCTTTACTTGTTTGTACTACAAGTAAATGGGAGGTTTTAATTAAAGTTCCTAGTTGAGATAGAATAGAATACATTGATAATAAGAGGGTAGTTTTTGTTGATTATTACTTTAGGGCAGGGTAGGTTGGGTTATATTGAGAACTGAGCGACCCCGAAATATTGAGGGACCACAGGCATAGTCATTGAAGAGTTAATAAGGTTCCAGGACAAACGCAGGAGTCCCAAACGTCGGAGTGGACAAACGCAGGAGTGTTAAAATATTAATTTTATTAAGTATTTCTATACAGAT
>LS057397.1:0-10992 GCA_900241095.1 Acartia tonsa
TTATAAACGGCTTTCTACGAATATAAAAATGTACAATCATAAGATTAAAACCAGTTTTTTTAGCCCGTGCCTTCGGCTCCTCGGGGCTAAAAAACTGGTTTTAATCTTATAATTGTACATTTCTATATCCGCGGATAGCCGTTTATAATACGATGAAAGAAATAACTATTCCTGTATAAAAACAGTCAAGTCACACCAATACGGCTGCCGAACCCTGGATTTCTCCATTATCCTTATAATAAAGTAACAGAGCTATGTGTTTGTCTGTAAGTATGTACCAAAGAATCTCGCTAACCGCCTAACCGATATGATTCTTCTTTAGCTTGTAGCTTGTTTTAGATCCTGGGAAGTTTTATAACTGTTTTTTGGGGAAGGGTACCAACACCCTCCCAAGAGAAATCCCCAAAAATTTATACATAAAACAAGCACTGCCTACTCCTAGCCGCATTCTTGATGTTTTTTAATAAACAGCTGTTCTTTACATAGATTGAAAAGAAAACATATTACGTGTCGCTAGGGGCGTAACCGTTGTATTTTAATAGGTATATGTAGACGGATAAAATTTATATCATAAAATAAATATGAGCATAAATGTTAAATTAAAAGAATTATCACAATAATATCACAAATTCAATCCTATAAAGATAAATATAATATAAGATTTAAATTGTCAAATATTGACCAAAATATGATTAATTTAATGATTTTTCTTTCTTGTGTTAGATACTAACAAAAACGAGGTTTATGAAAGTCAGAAATACGAAGGAGAATAAGTTACCTAGTAACATTAAAAGGAATAAAAAGACCCAATAATGCGATTGTATCGTGTAGCAGACGTAAACGCGCGAAAAAGGACAGACTAAAGCTTGCCCTCTAGTTCTTTGGTTTGTCGGATATTTTGTAGGCCTATTATATGTATAGCCAATCTTAAAGTTGTAAAAACGTAGGCCGTTGGACTATTAGCTGCCTTTTAAAATTATCTTCCTTCGTATTTCAATAGATAAGTTATATACAATACTGTAAATTTTCTGGTTAACAAAACGGTGAGTGATTAAATATTGATCCTGCATGGATCTACAATATGTTGGTTATATTGTTGGGAAAATATCAGTCTTCAGTTTGAGGCTGCCGCTAATCCCGCCCTCCAGCAAGTTTTATACGCGTCTCCGACACTCTTGCAATCCAGACCAGAACCTTTCAGCCTGGCCGAGTCGAAGGGGGAGGTTCCATGAGAGAAGGTGATCTGGTCCACGTCCCAGGCATCCAGCATGTGATTCACACTCTTCATCAGCTTGGTCTGGTCGCCGTGGGTCAACACGCGGCTGGTGCGGTAGATGGGCAGGCGGGGAGCACGGAAACTGCCGTATTTGTTCAGCTTGAACCACAGCCGCGCAAACCAGGTTGGGGTTTCGTCATTAGAATATCCGCCATAGAAGGAATCTGAAGCCAGCAGTGTGTTGGAGTCTGTGTGGTGGAATAGAAATTCATTGAGGGCCAGTGGGGCTCCATCAAGGGCTTGGCCGGTCAGACCATGTTCAGTCAGCTGGGATTCTTCACCTGTTTGTAATTTAAAAACTTGACCTTTATGAGATTTCAAAAAGGGCATCTTCTCCAAAAGATCTTCATTGCAAGCACTTTGAACTAGGCCAACGGCGGCGGTTGGAAAATGTTGCAGCCATTCTTGAAGAAACAGCCAATGTTGAAGGTTGGGGACCAGCAGCAGGCTGACAGTTCCCAGCTGCCGGATGCGGGACAGCAGGTCTGGATCACAGGGCACTACGGAATGGAGGGTAAGACGGCCGTCTTTCCTGACAATTGTCATGGTTGTATCCAGCGGGAAGGGAGCATTCTCGCCCGCACATAGTTCAGAAACTTTCTCCCGTTCCTCGCAAATTTGATCATCTGTTGATTCATTATTTTTATGTGCCAGGGCTGAATGTTGGAGGGGAGAATCACCCAGAAGTCCCAGCAGCCGAGCTCTTAATCCCTCATAGGCAAGACCCTGGCGTTGACCGGCGCCCAGAGAGAACAGCCGACGCACAATCCAAATATTTTCGCCGATTTTCTGTGGACCAATAAAGCCATCCTTTGGAACTGTTGAGTCCTCAATAGGGCCGAGATTACCGGGTGTGGGTATAGAGGCGAGGGAAGGCATTGTTGGTGTGATAGGAGTTGGGATTTAACTAAATATAATTCGCTGCCTTTGTCCATATATAAAGTATTTCAAACTTTGGAGCAAAAATTTCCTTATAGATGGTCTAAAAATGTGCAAAAAATAATATGAAAATTAAAACTTAGATAAATAAAAATGTCTTAATAAAACATAGGTTTTTAAGATTGTCATTCCTAGAAATAAAAAAATAATAAATCTGATGTTTAATACAAGAAAATTTGAAGGTTGTGTGATATTTACAATTTAAAAATAAAAGAAATGGGCCAAATTCTACCAAATTTATTAGGCTTGCCCAAGATTAACCTTAAATATTAAAGTCTTAAATATTCCTCTATAACTATGCAAGTTAAGAAAATCCTTACACCTAGACTAGCCTTTGAAATGTTATAAGATTTTGCCCATTGATAAGATTAATAATACATATGTTAGTGTTAAATAGTTTCATCAGATATCTTATTTGTGATCTTTTAAATACAAATATTTATTTCCTAATAATTATAATTAGTTCCAAGTTATGGGTTATTATATCTATATTTATATGTTCATTTTTCAGTAAGATTTAAAAATTAGAAATTGTCATAGGGAGTAATTTCTTAAGTGGAGGCAAATATTTTAAAAAGATTTTAAAGATTTTTTGTGGTAGGGAAGGAGGTAGGGACATCCAAGCCTATTCTTTTAAAGGGGACAAATGAGTGGGGTAATCTAATGTATTCTTTTTTAAATTATGGTGTAAAATGATGAGTTTCAAAGTTAAAGGCGATGAACACCCCTTTAACCCCACGATTGAACGTCTAAAGAAAGATGGCTTACAATTACCCCAACAATATCTTACACCAAATTATCATGTATTCTAATAAAGGGAAACTTGTGGCTGGATAAAAAAAGATCCCCCAATCCATCTCCTTTACCCCAATCCACTGATAAATAAACGATGTCCACATTAGAAACCTAAATTGATGACAATTTTTCCCTTATCATAATATCCACCTATTTTCTACATCCATTCAGCTAGGGCTCGGCAGCCTAAACCATTTTCAGCTGTTGCTTCAACTATCTGCAATATATTGACTAATCTTCGGCTACAAATTTGGCGTTACGCCGTCCTTCTTCAAAAGCTTACGGCTAAGCCGTCCAATTTTCAACGATACTCTGCTGAGCTTCTGAAAGAAAAGAGGGCTGCAGAGCTTTGTTTTTGCATTATATTGTTTATATTTTTAAGAATGTCCATTGTTAAATCACAGTGTAAGGATTCCAGACTGCGTCTACTCGTAGAGCTAGGTGTGGCTACAACATTACAACTTTGTCGTTGATTTTAGCTGTTTGTCATCTAAGAATCCAAATAGCACACCTTAACCACTGCTTTTGCACCAAAACATGGTGGTTGACTTCCGGATATAAATATCTAGCAGCCAACCATAAATCAAGCAGCTTAATTGCTTTGTGTTGACATTGAAGTAAAAGAATAGAGGGGGCAGAGGTTAATTAACTGTATGTCCACGGGGTGGGGATCCTGTGCCAACTTTCAATTGGGTCTTTAAATAACAGCCAATAGTAAGGTTTTTTTTGTCGGTTGCATATGTCTCCGATAATTCTCCGGTTGAGTTCTCCATCTTATGGAAGCTTCTTATAGGTCCCTTGATGGTTTTAGGCTGTTAGGTTTTATTTGTAAGTTTAGTTATTGGCTATTTAGAGCTCCTAGATGCAAGGGGCGCGGCCCTAGTAATTTACATAATGCAATGTCAATGAGGTATTACAGTCTTTTATTTTATACTAAACAAACCCAGCGAAATAAAATATGCCTTAATAAAGCAACGCTTTAAACCTCTATTTCTGTAGTTTAGAACTGTACACATTTGTATGTATGTTAGATTTTAGGTGTACTTCTTGCTTATAGGTTGACTACCTTTTTCCATTTTTTCAAAGTACAAGACATTTTAATTTTAGTTAAACTAAAAAAGGTCATATCATTCAAAGTATTTAATTTATTGGTAATATATATGTTTTTTTTATTGTAGTTGTTTTTTCTTGCAAAGAAAGAATTGAAAATAAGCGTGCCACCCTTAGCTTCCCTTGGCGTTAGTCTAAAATTTTGCATCATGACTTGTTACCGTGATCGTATTAAGCCAAAATTGTGGAAATATATGTAGAATATACGTGGATATTGTGACAGGCGAAAAATTTAGGTTGCTAACATGGAACTCATTTATTAGTCAGTTTGTTCATCCAGTTGCAGGGGAGAGGATGGGGTTAGGAGGGTGGATGAAGGACATCGTAATTTTAGCCGTTGCGAGTTTCACTTTATTAGAGAAGATGAAAATCTGGTGTGACATCCAAGTAATAATATATCCATTGTTATGGAAAAATTTTCTCGCATACAGGTTTTTTCTACTGTAGATTGAGAGTGTGTTGTAGAGGTGAAAGGGAAAAGTGTACAGATATGAATGTAGCTTTTAGTATATACAAAATACCGGCTGCACCCATTGCATCTAGGAACTTTGTATACAAAATAGTAAGTAGGGGGTAAAAAATTTCGCAAACCATGCCAAGATAAGGTGCTACTTTTTTGGGGGAAGATGGATATTATCTCATGGGGTTAAATATCATCCAGCAAAATAGCATTAAACCTGAAAGACTCTAGAAAAGGCTTCATTGACAGATGGTCTAATGGCATTCGAGATTTCAAAGTACAAAATAGCCCCAAATGATTTATTTTTACTGCTGGCTATGTAATTATTCTTTCTTATCTAAAAGCAGCTTTAAAAATTCTTGATTTTAAAACATTTTTCCATAAGTCGTAAATGAAGCCTTGTTGTTTTGTATCTACCTACTTGAAATTGTAATGGAATATTTTTAGTTTTCATTTGGTCTTGAATTTTTACAGTCAACTCAGGCGCGTGCACAGGGATTTTCCAGGGGATATAAAAGGTTAAATATCAGTGAAAGATAGGCTTCTGAAAATATTAGTTGGGTATTGAAATCTCCCCCCAAACAAATAACCAAATTTATAAGTCTTTAAACTGATTTGTCTTAATTTTAATAATAGATAAACTAAAAAGGCTCTTTTGTATATTATTGGTGAATAATTTCATGCTTATTATTTTTAAACATATTAAGATTCTCCGTTTATACAATTATGTCTATGGTCTCAAGAATCAATAAACCAAAAAAAAGCAAATACAAAATTTATGTTAACATGAACTTGAACGTACTAACTTTATGTTTATTTTTATATAGTTGCTACGCTTTGTAAGTGCAACATAGCTGTTATAGGAATCATCATGCAAGTTTAAAATTGATAGTACAATTATAACATGCCTAAGTTAACAATTAGTGCTATCTGTTTTTGACGGACCGTCCCTAATTTAAACAAACCTTCTCTTTTTAAAACTAGTTTGAAAGTTTTCATGTCACCCTTACATAATCATCAACAGTTTGATAAAATAGGAGCTTAGAAAATTTATTTAGTTAAAAAATTATATTCCATATGTTAGTCTCAAAAGATCAATGACATTTAATGGCACTTTTTCTATAATTTAGGGTGGGGACGTCCGCACGTAACATATAGCTCTGATCTTTGTTAGTCTAGGCATGTTAGAATTGTATAACGTTTTCAAACCTTGCATGCTGATTGCCGTATCAGTTAGGTACAATATCCAAATATCCGACTTCCAGATATGTTTATAGGGAAAAAGGGATTTCCTCGGCTGCTATTATAGATAGACGGCAAAATTTTGTTGTGAAGTTTATCCTGACCAATGAGCATTTACCATGTAACTTACATGGTCCTTTAGTGTTTAATGCTCTACAGAACATTTCCTTACGAGATGTGACTTTCTTTTCTGCTTTTAAGATAGAATACTTATTTTTTAGTGAAGATTTGGAATACATGCAATTTTTATGGAAATATAAATTTTGATGAGCTCTTATCAAAGACATACTTCTCAACTTTTATTCATAAAACAACTAAGCATCTACTCTACAATCCATTGTATACGTCTGAATGTCTGTAATGTGCTTACCTTTTTCTTTTCATATGCTTGGTCTTTCTACTTACTGTTATAACCATAAGCTTCGCTACTTATAGATGTTGTCATCTTTGTTTGTTTTGAAAAGTTACAAATTTTCAAAATCTTCAAATTTAGCAAAGGTTCCTTTAAACAAAGAAATTTATAAAAACGTGTGTATTGATATTTTTTGTATTTTGACTTGACAACAATCTTAAACAGTACGCATTTTATATAAAACAAGGATGACAACATCCATAAAAGAGAAGCTCGGAATTGGTAGAACAAACGAACATTAATTTACATTTTTAGAACTCTATTATAGAGATGCTTCGCTTATAACATTGTACTTTGTTGTCCTAGGAACCAGTATTTAAAGAATTAGATGGCTTGTATAATTTATTAATTATATCACATTAAAAAAACAAAAAGTTTAAATAAATATGTTTCAAATTGACATACAGGCATTTTGGTAACTAATATATTTAGATTTGCTACGATTTCTAAATAATGCCTAACTATTACAGGAATCACTATGCCAAGTATAAAATCCATAGGACAATTCTAACACATAAATAAAGAAATCTGTTACGATCGATCGGTCGAACAAACGAACCTAAGTATAGAAAAGCCTCACTTTAAAAAAAAATGTTTCCTGTTTTTGTTGTTATTTGCAAGCTGGTAAAGTTGCACATTTTTAGAAATTGCAATTTAAAGTTGCGCAACCTTTTTTTGCCAATTGATCTTATTAAATAAACACGTATTTGCTATGTAAATCATCATAAATTATACTTGAAACCAAGCAATAATTTTAAAAAGTAGGTTATTTATTTCTTTTATCTATTTATTTAAATCATGAAATCGGATATTTTCCTTAATATAAGGTAATTTAACAAGAGGTAGCAGTAAAATTAAATTCCAAATATAAAATTTTTTTAACCAATCACATAATCTTTAGAGAGGGAGATAACAATAGAAATATTAATCTTGAGCCCTTTCTATCCCCCGTTAATAAAAGAGGAATTAGGGTAAATTAGTTTAATCATCTATTGTTCCATCCCTCAATCCTTGCAATGATAAACATCACAGTTCAACAATTAATAGAGAGGGCAAAATCAAAAATATAAGCTTTTCTAAGAAAATTATCTATAATTACTTGATTTTAGTTTTGCACTCTATAACAATAAGAAACTAATACTGATCAATTTATTTGATTAATTACAATTTTCTCATAACATAGGTGTAACCGGCATCCTCAAACAGCATGTTGTCTAATTTCTTCACTGGCTTGATTTCCTCCCATCTGAAATTATTATTTTTCTAAAGTTTTTAGTCATAATTGTATAAAAAATTAATGGGAAATTTAGATAAATTTTTTTGGGTGTTATTTATCGTGAAAAGTTATTATTAAACTTAAGTTGTGATGACAATACTTACTTCTTATCAGCAATCAACTGCTTATAGATAACATCATAGGTCTTGAAAAAGTCATTAAATCCCTGCAATTAGAAAAGTTGATTATATGAGTATTTTGTTATAATTTTTAAGAGTTTTTTCATAAATGTACAAAAAATATTAACCTCATAACCATCAGCAATATTCCATGAGATGATTCCTCCAGGTTTGGTTATTCTCAATAATTCTGTGAATGCCTAAAAAGTTTTTATTTATCCTTATATAAGTGTGTCAGTACTGAAGAATTCAAACATAGGTCCTGGGAAGGTTTATAATCATTTTAGGGGAGCGTACCACCGCCCTCCGAAGAGAAATCGCCCCTAGAAAAAAATATCCAACCCCAAAGAGGCCTCTAGTGAAGAATATAGCAAGAACTAACAAATAAAACATTCTATAACAAGGAAAGTCATATTCAAATGAGTGTATACCTGGGGAACAATACTGCCAGGGAACATACCAGCACTGCAAAGTAGAACATCATAGGTGTTGTCTGCAATCTAATAAATAAACATCATATTGAATAACCTATATTTCTAACCATATGTTTGAACAATAGATTTAATACCCATGATGGTCGCTATAATCTGTCCAACTGTAAAAGATAACTTTTAGCAGACAAAGAGATTGGTTTAATTGAGTCAAAAATAATTCAATGTCATGAGTTACATCCTTTTTGGATCATATAGCTTCCATTAAAAAGATTTCATTCTAAGAAATTTAATGGTTCCTAGCTGACTTATTATACAGAAAAAATTTGTACAGTTTGTAACCCATATTGTGGTAACATGAACCCTACACTATATTCTTATTGGGCAAATAACAGGATTGATCATCTAGACTTTCTACAATTATCATTTCAAATTGGAAAAAAAATATATTTTATATGAAAAAAACTTACAGGTGTCTTTTCATCTGGAGAAACATAACAGCAGAAGGTTTTCTGGTAGAGTTTCTTTGCCATGGCAGCATCCAACAATCCTTGGGAGGGATCCAAACCATCAATGTTTGTGTACCCAAGGTCTTTCAACTAATAAATATTATTTATTAAAGTTTTAATAAATTTCATATTTCAATCTTTTATGTTTCAATAAAAAAAATACTGTAGTGAAAATAACAATATACTGTAATAAAATTGTAATTTAAATAAACATTATAGCTCTTGATTGTTTGAGTTGTGGTATTGAAATAAGTTTAAAAGTAAAAGTCATGGTCTATAATCTTTTACAAGTTGTAACAGCAAAGGATCATGAAAGATTACTTTTGTATTAAAATAAATAGGTCACAATGTCTGGTAAAAAGTAATGTTTGTAATAATAAACTTTAAGTACATTAAACTAATTTTCTGAAAATTCTTAAAGCTTACAATGAAGGCAACATTGCCAGGACCACAGGCAACGTCCAAGATTTTTGTTTGTTTATCCTGGCCCAGGGTAAGGAATTCTTCAACTAAGGTTTCGGGATATCTGTATCCCATAATCTCCTTGCAGGCATTGAAGTCCTCCAGGTACTAAAATTACAAATAATATGATGATTAGAATTCACTGTTAAATTTTTTTCTTAAATAATTTGAAATGGGTTATGCAAAACTTACTTCAGGGAGAAATGTATTTAATTGTGTATAATTGACAATTTATTTAAAACTTATAATTAACATTTATTTTTTACAGTTTAACCTAACCTAGGAAACAAATTATATTATCCTATAGTATTGAAGACCAATGAATGTACAAATAATGCAGAAGATTAGATTACGATCTCTCATTTACTTTAAATAGCAGCTGAGAATAATGAAGGGGCAGACAAGATAAATTTACTTACTGTAGGCCAGTGGTCAAATAGCTTAGTTCTGTAAGCAGTGTTTGTGGTTGAACCAAAAATGTACATCATCATAAAGTTCTGAATATTGTACTGCTTTCCACCATTCTCCAATTGGTCAATGTAGTTTCTACAAGTAATATTAGGTGAATGTTATATTATTGAAATCAGACTTACATGAAAGCACATAGATATCCTTGGATGCAGGGATTGAGGGGAAATTGGGTTATTTATTACACTAATCCTTAAAGTTTTATAATAATGTTTTCTTATCCATTTGCTTGACAACTTAGGCTCCTTTTATTGAATGTTGGTTGGTTCATTAAGTTAAGTGTCTAAAATTTTCAACAACTAATTGTTATCTAAAGAAGGGGTAATTTTGTGTATCATCATTACCTGCAAATTCTTTCCATCTTTCTGATCATAGGAATATTTACTTCAATATCAGATTCAGCATTCTAAAAGTAACCATTAATCTATATTTTTTTTATGTTAAATATTTTTTATTTATTTTACAATAAAAGTATAAATGTATTAATAAATGTGTCGTCAATTTAGCCTGCTAATATGCAGGGAAAAGGGAATGATATACTGACAAACAATTCTGAAGGAAAATTTACTCACAACCCCCTTCCTCTTTTCCTCCCCTTCTTATCCACCCCTCTTCAGTTATATAAAAAAAACAAGATATACACCCAGCTAACTTCCAAAGGTTTCGTGATTTTTTTGTGGAATTGATTGTTACAATAGCCAGGCCTGGCTAATATGGACCTCATTTTTTGGTCAATTTGTTTATCCAGTAGGAGGGGAGGGGATGGGTAATAGGGGTGGAAGGGAGTATCGTTATTTTAGCCAGCTGCGACCCATTATCAGAGTACATGAAATTCTGGTGCAACATCCAAGTAATAATATATTGATTGTGTAAAATTAATTATTCTTACCTTGGCTGATGAACTATTTCTGACAGAGGAGGTAGAACTGGCGGAACTGGCAACTCTGTAAATAATTACTACATGAATATAATATTTTCGCAACTAGCGGCTACACATTTAGAGGCGCGCGCTTCTTGAGTAAATTGAGTAAATTATGTCGACCCTCCAATTTCAATTTTAGTCTTTAAAATGCTATAAAAAATAATTTGGGAAACTTTTTTCTTTTGGTGATTACTTTTTTGTAGAGTGGAGGTAACCCTCCAAAAAGAAAGGAGATATAACCCCTATCCTAAAAGAACCCTTACTGTAAAGGGAAGCCATATCAGTCTAGCGGTTAGACAGACACACTACAAAGAGATAGACACACCTATTCCTAAAGTTGCCAGCCCTATCTGTCTTTTAATCCTTGCTGGTGCCCTAATCTAGCTTAAACAAACAAATCAAGATTTATAAATAAAGTTAATCAGCGAAACAAGGACTTAAAACTTTGGGGAACAATATAATTTGCAGTCCATTGTCCCCTCCCTTCCTACATGTGTAAAACTGCCTACCTTGTTGATTCCAGAAGTTGTCTGGTCAAAGCCAGAGTCCTGGATCTGATAACTGTTGTGGC
>LS057398.1:0-10991 GCA_900241095.1 Acartia tonsa
GCCCCCCTCCTAATAATTTGTGGTCTAAGAAGGAGGGAGTGGGTTGGTTGCAGCAATATTTGCAAGAGATTTTGATGCCTACTAAAGTTTAAGTACTAAAGCTTATATATATCTTTAGTGCTATCTAAAGAACTCTTTTGCCTTTTCACCCCCTTCCAATTAGAATTCATTAGGGGTGGGGGGGGGGGAAGGTGTAGTCAACAATATTTCCAGAAACTTTGGGCCTAAGAATCTTACATATAATGTTTTCTTTCAATACTTCAAGTAGTTTTGAGTAAAACATAATACTATTACTTTGCCCTCCCCCCTAAAATTTATGGGTTGCAAGAGGGGGTTGAA
This sequence comes from Acartia tonsa, assembly GCA_900241095.1. Lineage (NCBI taxonomy): Eukaryota > Metazoa > Arthropoda > Copepoda > Calanoida > Acartiidae > Acartia > Acartia tonsa. Next base: position 340 of record LS057398.1, read on the forward strand.
GGGGGGGGGGTTGAGAGTATTTTAAATATTAACTTTAGCAATATGTAAACTAGAACTGAGGTTTTCTTTACTGGTTCCAGGGTAACAGCCTCTAGCTTAAAGTTGTAAACAGAACAATGTACCTTTTTCATTAAATAATTTCTTTAAAGAAACAAAATTTTCTAAATGGGGAGGGACTGTGTAGTTTACATATGCAGAGACATATAAACTCCTCAAATGTTAAACTCACCCTTTTTATTTGATGAATTAAGGTGTTTACTTATGCATATATCCTTGGAATTCTTGTAATTTTAGGCATTTTTACCACAAAACTTCAAATTGCAATATCTGGCAAGAAGGAGCAGCTAAGATTTAATCTCCAACGGATTCTGCCCACCACTGTGCCCTATTTGAAGGCCCTGCTGTCCGTTTCTTTTGAGATTTTTTTTAATCTAAAGTTTTGTTAAGGAGACCTGTGTATTTGTAGAGCGGTTGGTGGTTGCTTGTTGTGTTTGCTTTGCGCATATCATACCATGCCATGGATGGCCAACAATTTCAAGACGAATATATGTATATAGGGAGAGAGGGGACATTTGACTCTAAATTATTTTGATACCCAATGAAAGCACGCACTCTCATGTTTTGGCTTTAAAGTTTTGGGGACTTTCCACGGGAAGGGTAATTTTGTTTATTATGATTAGTGATGTGTTTTATGCAAAAGTATAGCAACTGAATTCGTCTTTTTATTACGGATATTTCGGGATAAGACAATGGAAGATAGATAACTGTACACCCCCAATTAAGATAAACAAAATCATACCTTTCCTGTAGTTTAAAAATACTGGTAAAAAAGTTTTACAAACCAATCAAAACTTATGTTACCAGTATAATATACAGTCTCCCTGGCATTTATTTATTTTAGATTTCAAAGAAAATCATGACTTACATACATATCCAAATTATATAGTAGCTTCACAACTAACCCTGGCAAACTTTTGTGTTAATATTATATTAACCTAAGACTGCAGTTTAATTTCTTGTCGATATAATATTTTACACTTTTTAGTAGGTGAATGAAATATTTGATGTCAGACATTGTCTTTAGTTGTCTTGAAAAATGCTTTGCTTTTAGGACTAAGCAGAAGCTACTAAAATGAAATAATGGCATATAGGAAACAATAAAGAAGTATAAAATGTTATTGATATAAATAACATATTATAAAAGAATATGACACTAACATTATGTTAGAATTATTTAATAGACAAAAATGGGACACAGGGAAATGTAAGTTAAAGATAAATCAACCTTTCCCCAATTGCAATGGTATTGATGTAAATAGTATATAATGAAAGAATATAAAACCGAATATTATGTATAAATTGTATAAATACAGACAAAAAAGATTGAGGGATATGTAAAATGGAAGACCAATAATACAGTATTTATACTTTCTTACTTCCTTGATTGTCTACATGCTGTACATATCCATGTAAAAACACTTGCAGCTGAGATATCCTAGGATTAATTCATTTCATTTTATAAGCTCTGTCTAAATTCGATAAATTTTTATTATAACTTTAAATATACTCAATATGTCATAAGCTTTAACAAAATTTTATTATTAATTACCTTTATTTATATCTATTTAATGGATAGTTGCATATCTTAACACAAAGACGTTCAAGCTTTTTTGAGGAGGTAATTTTGTATACCAAATCGCACAGCATCCATTTTTTTTTACATATTTAAATTCCTATATTCCTGATTAATAGAAAGGGTATATGGTACAATGGTTTAGTGTATTTATGGTAGGTTGTCCATCCATTCCGCTCATGTGTCACATTAATAAATCATCATAATTGCATTATATTACAACAGCTCAAGAACATCAAAGCCCTTGTAACACTTATTAAACATAATATTTAGATTTGCTTTTTTTCAAGGCAACATAAACCCAAGACTCACTGACTTTTCAAGTTAGGGAATTTTACCTCATGTAAAAATTCTAACTACAGTGGTCACGTAATTTTTTGTAGCTATTCTACTCTTTGTCAGTTTGTCTGTGCCTCTGTCTGTTTTTATGTTCCTCTGTCTGTCTATTTTGACATCTGCCTGTGTGTTTGTCTGTCCATCTGTCTGTCTTTTTGTCTGTCATTATGTCTGTCTGTTTGTCTGACAGTTTATTTGTCTGCCCATCTGCCTGTGTGTTTGTCTGTCTCTCTGTCAGTCTATTTGTCTGTACATCTGCCTGGCTGTTTATCTGTCCATCTGCCTGTGTGTATGTCTGTCTTTCTGTATATCTTTTTGTCTTTCAGTCTATTTGTCTGCCTATCTGACTGTGTGTTTGTCTGTCCCTCTGTCTGGCTGTTTGTATGTCCATTTGTCTGTCTTATTGTCTATCCATTTGTCTGTCTGATTGTCTGTCCCTCTGCCTGTGTGTTTGTCCGTCCCTTAGTCTGGTTGTCCCTTTGTCTGTCTGTCCATCTGTTAATAAATGGAACGCTATTTGGATGCGATAAAATGCGAAAGTGAATGCACACTATTTTGGTAGGTTTTGGTGTAATATTATGGAACAATAAATCATAGTTCTGCTAATAAATCAACATACATATATTATGCAGGTCTTCCCCAGGGAGTGAGAGGATAACTATCACTACAGTGATCTACAAACCCAAGCATGTATATTTTTTTTCGTGTGATGGTGAACTGGCGACGACTTCCAGAAAAATGTACCTTTAGGAGTAAAATTCACTTAGGGGATAATTTTTTCGGGGTGGAAGGGGTAAAATCCCGTAATCTCTGTATTTATTCGTATTCAAACCATGTTTTTAATCCAAATGTACATTTTTTTTTACAAAGTATGTTCCAGAGTGGGGTAGGGGGCTACACATCCCTCCTACATAATGCACAATTTTTATATCTTTAGCATTTTTGTTTTTTTGCCTTAGTAGACAAATTCTTTCCTTAGAGAGACGGACCCAGTAGATTTCAGCCTAGTCTTAGGTTTAACTTAAACTTTGAGTGAAAAAACTAATTGATCTTAATTAAACTATCCTAATGTACAAAAATAAAACATATTAAATTTTTACATTTTTAAATAATTTCGGAAGCTGCAAATTTTCTACTTTTCTAGTTTAAGGTTTTTAGCCCTTTCATGTTCGCGTCCTAAACCAGCAATATAACCCCAATTTTAGTAACATAGCTACAATTCAACTTATTGTTATTGTAACAAAGTTTGATAAGATTGATAATTAGTAAGGCCTTTGTATCTTTTTTTTTGTTGATTCCAATTAATGTTTAGTTTGACCATTAAGATGTCACTAACTGCTGAACTGATAAGGTTAAGCTTTTCAAACTGGCCAGAGATATTTTAAACTATTTTCCTCGGGGGTTGGACAGCACCCTTCTGATACAATTGGATGTTTTTTTCTATATTCAGCTCAGCTACCTCTGCAACATAATTATCCTTGTTTATGAAAAGTTAAATTTGGGCTACCAATGCAAATTTATTTGAAAGGAGATAAAAAAGTTTAGAATTATTTCTCGATGTAGCTAAATGCAAGAAATAGACAAATGATAAATAAAACTTTTTAAATCTCCTGGTTACTCTATAGGTCAGTTTTTCTGTTTGTCTGTACAAAAGGATGATGTAATAAGAAACAATACAGATCTTGGTTGCCTTCTAATTGTGTTTAAATTAGAGATTCAGGGAATGGCCATTGGGCTAAGAAATAATCGTATCTTTTTAACAAATGTGTATTATAAATATAACCATTTCTACATTGATTTTAGCAAGGAGGGAAGAAACATTAGGCTATTAATTACACTCTTATCCAAAGTACTATGATAACGTTTTTTTATTCTTTGGCTTAAATAGTAGCTTTAATTGGTTGGTTTATTAAGTTGAGTGTTTAAACGTTTAAACCACTTACTGCAATCTGCAGGTTAGGTAATTTTGTGTATTATCACTGGTATTGTAGATCAACCCTTTAAATCTTTGGATATTAGATTTTGAATCTTAGACCTCGCTACCTATGGATGTTGTTGTCTTAGTTCCAAAATTTGTATCTACATGTTTTTTTGAATGCAAGTGAAAGTTTATAAAGTTTGTTTACATATGCGCACAATAACGCTTCCATTTGCATCCTTCCAGCCTGATGCATAGGTAAAGCCAGCCGGCCGTACAATATTAGCCGGTCAGCTGCAAGCCAGCCATACAATAATAGCCAGTCAGCTGCAAGCCAGCCGTACAATAATAGGCGGTCAGTTACCAGTCAGTAGTATAGAATAGACCGGCTAGCTACTAGCCATCATCTCATTTATTGACGGCCATATGAAAATAATGAATAAGTCGACCAGAATCCAACAAGTTTTTTAATTTACGGCCGCTGGTTGACAGCAAGCAGCATAGTTATAGTTAATCATCTGCCAGTCAGCAGCTCAATTATAATCAACTGACAGCCCCCCAGAAACGCAGGTATAGTCGGCCGACGGCATTGTAGTTTCAGGCATTAAGGAATTTGAAAATGAGCATTTTTGATTATTCATATGTATATTTAAGATTTAAATATAGATTTGAAACATCACATCATATCTACATTAGCTTAGGTGTAGGTAAACCATTCGTAATTCAAATTTCTTATTATATAATGACTTAAAATAATAATAAGAAATAAATCCTCTTTTACACAATTTTTCCTTATCTTGCTATTAAATTATAAATTATTAATAACTACTGCTTCAGAAAATATTTTATTTTATTATATCATTAGCGAAAGAAAAAAATATATGAAAGTAAACCTTTGATTGGGTTCTAAACTTTATGTTTTTCCATAGCCTGCAGGGGTTTCCCCTAATACCTAGTGAGATTGGGCGAGGGAGATATCATTATAATCATCTTTCATTAATATTTTTAAAAAGAAAAAAATGTTGAGGCATGGATTGGTGGATTATAAAGCTGCCCTGAAAACTGAAAAAGTTTTTAGAACAATTAACTTCTTTAGTATATAATTATTAATCTTAATAAATAATAAACCATGCTTTCTATAAAGTGGAAATAGAAAAAAATGCCAAAGCCTAAGCTTTTTAGTGTATAGGTTAGAGAAGAAAAGGTTTTATTTAATACTTATTTATGAACTGAGTTTCTATAATTGTAGATTATATTAGTGTATATGTTTTTTCTCTACAACATTTGGAAGCTAATATGATATAGATTAATGATGGCCATTAATTATTTCAATTTAGGTGTCTAACTAATGTAATACATCATTCCTATACCCATCCCCCCGCTAATTAGCCTCCAGTTTTTGCTTCTAAAAGTGTATTTAAAAATCATTTAATATTGCTTGTTTTGAAATTTAAGTCATACAAAAACCCATTTTATGTTTTTATTGTTTGAACTTCATCCTATTCACAATTTTTTATTTTAGTGTAAACTTTTGACTTTATTACTTATACAATACCTTGGACGTACTAAACAAAATGATAGACACTGCACTAGTGGATTCTCGCGGCCAATGCGCATCTTCTCTATTCATTTCAACTGTCCGTAAGTACAACTGTAACTCTATGTGGTCAATACAATAAATATCCAACTTAAAAATACAATAAAAATACTTTCGTTTTTATGACTAATCAGCAAATTCTCTGTGATGACCCCTTACGTCCGTGTTTTACTTAATTACTCGGCTGTTATTAGTGTTAGTCGTTTGTAAATTCTTATTAACTTTTTACATAATCAATGATTATCATTTTTTTCGTATTTAACCAAGGATTGAAATATAGATTTAAATCTGCTTATAGATGTGCTACTTTGGTAAGTCATTCTTGTTTTAAGTACACATAATTACAATGAAAATAATAAATTTTAAATGTGTTATTCTATGTTGTTTTTATGAAATATAGTACAGTACAATTATACAAGTATAACATTTTTAGAAAAGCAAAGCTCAATCAATAAAAAACATAATATAATAGTTATTATAAGTAGAAAAGCACTTTCCCTAACAATTCATGCTCATTACTAGTGGTTTCCAAGGGGAAGAATAATCAGAAAAATAGCCTAAAACAATTCCAAGGCTTAAAATGTAAAATTAGATAGCCTAAAGACCAATATGAAGCTTCCATTATGATAGAACTAATTGTCTTCTCCCTAGAATCTAGGGGAGGGTGGGAGAGTACAGGAAAAATAGCATAGAACCACCCCAAGACATTCATTAAGCTTACCTAAACAGTATAACCAATTAAGATCAGCAATTTCGGAGATCTTTAGCTTTAGACCTTTCTCTTAAGCTTTAAAAAACCTTACTAATTTATATTATCAGGATAGAGTTGATATTACTTAATACCACATTGTTACATGAATCTTCATCCAATGTTTTTGATTGACTAAACTATTTTCAAATTTCTTAATCTATATTAGGTGCTAACCCATTGCAACTTATTTAGACGATCAGAAACCTACCCGAGATTAAGAAAATTTTCGCTTTGAAAAAATCATATCCTACGAAGACAAGGCCCTGATATGTATCTGAAATATTTGATAAAAACTAACTTATCATGCGATTATAAATCATTTAAACAGTTTCCTTAACATGTATATAATATATCTTTCTTCAAGCCTTGATATCAGGAATAATGGTACAGGACAATGGGAGATAATTTTTACTTTCTATTTGGAAAGTAAAGTATTATGATTTTCTTTTGCGTGAATGGTTAAGTATGGGGAAATTATAGGGGGGTTATACACACACCCATAACCAAAATTCACATTTAGGTTTATTTAACCACCACTCCATTTCTATTCTTGGAATGATCCACCACATTTTTCTAAGCATTTCGTATTTTGCTTCTAAATTTTATTTGCACATGTTTAGATTCAATTTCATTATCAATAAGAATTGTTTACTTTTGTACAGATAGACTTGAAAACTTTTAAAATTAAGTTTGTTTTTAGGTGATTTATTCCTTTATCCAAGTTTGATAGTAAACCAAGCAAGCTTAAAACTACCACATATAACCGTATCTAACACTTACATACAATACATTAACATACAAAACAAGGATGACAACATACATAAGTAGCCATAACTGACTAATAAATCAAGAATAGGCTAACATACAGACAAATTAAAATTTAGAGAAGATCTGTAGTGGTCAAGGGAATCATTGCAAATTTCAGACATTTTGCGCTCATAAGCACAGAGTAAAATTGCAGTAAAACTCCCCTTCCTGCGGATGTGACAAAGACAGACAACCCTAGAACTTGTGTAATAGAGTCATAGTTATAGTAAAAAACATCTATCTTTTATAGCAGCCGAAAAAATTACGTTGAACGAATAGGGAAGAAAGACATTTTCAGCCTAATTGCTTAAAAGAATGTGTGTAACTTAAGATCTCTGAGATTAGTCTTTTTCATTTCAGATTTTCTTAGTATTGATAGGTCCAGTTTTGAAAAGGAAGTAATTATCATCCTATTACAGACAATACTCCACGAATATTACGATAAAAATCATAAAATTGATACCAATTAATCTAACATCATTATTCGAACTCTCAGGGCTAAAAAAACTGGTTTTGATAATATCATTTTTTTATATTATTATCCGCGGAAGCGGTCTATAATATTCTAGTGTTTGAAAAAAAGTGTTGACATAATTTTAAGAAATTGCCTAGTTTTTGTGTTTAAAAGCCACTGGTTGTATAGAAGTAAGAAAAATGTAAATCTCTACCCTTTTAAAATATTTGTATTGTATATTTTAACAATCTATATAAAATCTTACATAAACATGTATACATAAATGATAACAATCATATATTTTAACAAGGATGTACTTTCTATTTATAGTACAGCTGTATAACTAAAAAATTAAAAAGTTTAAATTAAACATATTTATATATAAAGCTCAAAGCTTTTCTATTCCATAATTGTTCAGTAAAACAAAAATTAAAATAGTTTTAATTTATTTCATGTTAATATCATATTTATATATCAAAACTTAGCATAAAATCTTCCACAAAAAAATAAAATCAACGAGATGCGAAATTTACAGAGTAGCTTGCATCCAACACAAGAGAGAGAAAGAGAGGGAGAAAAGAGAGAGAGAGAGGTAGAGCAAGTCAACGAGAGGAAAGAGGAAAAAACTGTTTGATTTATTACACGTCGTTTAAAATGATTTGAAAATATACATTTTATGTTAATACTGTCTCTGAACAACATTAGTGTGTGTTCAAGTGCTCTGTAACAAAATGTCTCATGGTTTATGGACTAAAAGATTTATTTTAAGAATCATTATTCAACTTTTTTCCCCCTTTATTATCATCTTGGTTACATTTTCTCTATACTTTATCAAACTAAGCGACCCAAATTAGGATTTTTTTTACAGCGTTGCGACTCTACAAGTTTTTGGGATGTTTCATAAGGATTTTGATATCAAACTAAACGGCGCAAATTAGGAAATTTAGCGTCGATGCTATTCTATACGTTTTGGTATGGTGGTCGTTCGGACGGTTTAATTATGGCTTTAATAATTGTCTTGCAGACACCAAACACCTACAAAAAAAAATCATTTTATCTTTAGCTACGCTACAATGGTTCTAATTTTAGGGTACTTTTAAGGGTTAATAAGGAAAATGAACGTTAGTAGGTATCTCAAAGAAATTCTGTAATTGTATTTAGATAACAGAAAAGATAATATGTAAGTTTAACTAATTCAAGAATGTTTTAGCCAGTAACTGTTTTTAAAACTATTTTTCAGATTACAAAGAAGGCAAAAGTTTTAATAACGTGATTCTCTTTCTTCCAAGAAACAAATGCTTAGAATACATTGAATAAAACAGATATAAACAGCTGTTTATGATATCTTAAGTAACTCAAACATACTTTCTATCTTTGTCGTATTAGAGTAATTTTGGTAATGGTTAAGACCAATGATATGTATAATTTTGTCACTTTTTTCTTCGCAATTAAACAAGAGTGGCAACAATTTAAAGTCAGCGAAGCATTTAAAATGAAAGTAAAATAGACACACTGACATCGTATGGTATAAAGTACATATGTGTTTAGTGATTAATTTAAACCTTACATGAATGAAGTCTCTATCTCACATGGCAGCTGAGTGAATCAAACCTATAGTATGTAGCAACAAATAATGATTGATTGCACATGGAATGAGCAGTCTAATTGAAATACCAGCTGAGTAAATCACATTTTACACCTTGTCCTATAGCAGATTTAAATACTAGCATACCTAGGTTTTAATTTGAGGTTTTTAAGTAAAAAAATTGTATCCATTCAAAGAGCCATTCAAAGTTTGCTGGAGACAATGATGATGGGGGATCAAGAAATGCAGAATCATTCTAATAGCAGAACAAATTGAATTATAGAGTAGCTGTGCTATAAAAAAAAGGTAAAATCGTAATAACTGAAAATGTGTAGTTAAACCTCTTGCAACACCCATTTGTTACACCAAAACTGGTCGTTTAATGCCAATTTAACTGATAAGTAAATTAGCCTTTAAAAGCAATTAATAACCCAGCTTTTATGTATTTTTAGACACGATACTAAAGTTACTGTAGTTAGGCAAATGAAACTGATACAACTATTAAAATACAAACATGATCTTGCAATTTACCTTTTACCTTCTGTTTAGTTTTATTAGCCTCACTGTATAATTTTCGTTGTTTTCTCTCTTTGTTTATACAGTATTTGTTTCATTATCTTCACTGTATTGAAGAAAGAAAAAATAATTATAAATCTTTTAGTCTCTTTCTGTTTTTTTACAGTAAGAATCTAATTATCCTCTGTATATAAAACAAGATTTTCATAAGCCTCACTGTATTGCAAGAAACAATTATCATTATACAATTTGGATTTTATTCTCTCAAGTAGGCGCGTTAACAGGATTTTCTGAGAGGGGTGCGCGAAGCAAATATAAATGTTGAAATCCCCAACTAAAAAATTGGTGTTAATACATGTAAATTGAATGTCCATGTCTATAGATGTAACATTCATGAGAGGGGGGGGGAATGTATGATGGAGCAAAAACTCAAAATGATTCAACTCCCACCCCATCACACCTCCTTCCGCACTCTCAAGTAGTCCTTTATGGTTCACGAATTCCCAATTTATTCCAAAAATACATTTGGATATATTTAACAAATTGACTCTAATTGTTTTAAACCCCTCACAATAGTCGGAGCCACAGATAGGAACATGTATTCAGTAATTTTAATAGATTTTATCCATTTGATTTATGCAGTACATAACAATATTTTAGTTTTAGAAGGATAGTAAACAGTAATAAAGAAGAAATCTTAGTGTGCATATAAGTATCTATAATAAAGAAAGTAAAATGATGATCTAGCTTTAAGTATAGAATAAGAGAATTGGGTTAAAACTAATTATAAATAAACTTCAAATATTGAATGATTAAAATTTGTCAAAATCTGTTTCTGTTCCTATACAGAGCTTACTTTAAGCTAGCAAAACTATGAAAAATAAATGTGACAAAACTATATAGAAATAAACAGGTACTAACCAACAAGCATTAACTACTTGTAAGCTGATTATATATTAACAACTAGCGGCTTCGCCCCTAGCCTCTAGGGGCTTTGCCCCAAGAGGTTTAATCAAACCAATTTTTCGTATTTTAGATTTAAAAGAAAAGTTTTT
>LS057399.1:0-10988 GCA_900241095.1 Acartia tonsa
AAAAAAACCGATTGCATATCTGAATTCTATGAAAAATTTTACATCTACTACTTACTAAAAGAACCGGCTAGCTATAAAAAAATAGTTGATACACCTTCTTTTTTAAAAAACTATAGATGATCTATAAATAAAGATGTATAACCAGACAACTACCTTAATCCCCCAGTTTGGAACCTTTTTCGTCTCTTAGCAAATTGCTTTCTGCTCTTTTATGGCGACTTAGCTGTTTTAATATTCCCGACGCTGTTGGATGATTTTTAAAGACCTAATTGAAAGTCGGCACAGGGTCCTCGGAATGGGAACATACATTCATTTTCTCCTCTTTTTTTTAGTCTATTGACGTACAATGACTTTTTAGAAAGTATTTTACTGGGATATGCTTCTTTAATTTAATTATAAGAATAATGACGGTAAACTTATTTTTTTTCTATTTAATTCGCCTGTTGCATGTCTGATAGACATTTTGATAAAATACAATTATATCATTATATGCACCACTATAATGTAATTAAAGAGAGATTATGAATTTGCAAGATTTGTACAGCATGCTATGAAAATAGGAATTTTTGAATTGGTCTCCAAAGATTCTGTTTTTCGTTGGCTAACAACTTTGGGAGCTTAAATTAAATTTTGATTGGTTGGTTCATTAGTTAAGCGTCCAAACGTTATAAACACTAACAATCTTCAGAAGGGGTAATTTTATGTATATTCATTGGGGATGTACATCAATTAATCGGCAATTGTTTTATCCCTTTCGATCCCTGTATCTATGTTGCATTTAATCATGACGATCATATTATATAAATATCAATATACTACTAAAGATATAATTTTCCTGTTATTTGCGTTGACATTGTAAATTTGCCAATAGCTTTAACATTCTGCTAATATTATTCTTACATATTTGGCATACTTATATGAATTTGAAATGTATAACTTACAATTCTTGCAATTAAATGTTTCAGGTCTTAAAAATTCAGTGGTCCATCAAATTAAATGAGATAATAATAAGCATTTGATACAAAAGATTTAGGGATAATTTTGTATAAAAAAAATATGTTTTACATGTCAAAAGTTTATTTTCAACAAAAGGTTACTTAAATATCTGTTAGTGAATGATTTTGTGTTTCTTGAGATATAAATGAGGGATTTTATTTAATAAGACAATGGCAGATAAAAAGATGTACATCCCTAATGATGATACACAAAATTACTACTTCTGTAGATTACAATTAGTGGTTGAAACGTTTGGACACTCAACAAAATGACCCCCCTTCCTCCTCTATTAAAATTCAAAAAAAAAGTCCCCAAAGTTGTTAAGACAAAGAATACGAAAACGCTATTATAGAACATTGGGGACAAGTGTAATAAACAGCCAAATGTCTCCTCCCTTCAATGAACACAAAATGACACATTTTAGCAGAATATTTATTTAAACAAAGAATTTTAAAAATATCTTCCTATTGTCTATCCATGTCCTTATAATGAGACAGTATATGTCTCTGTTGGTGATATTTGGTAATTAGATATATCTGATTAAAGTACAGCCATAATTAGCCTTATTTAAAAAATAGATATTATTAGTTTTATTCCAAGTTGAAATATGATTACTTTCTCAAATATTTTCGCCTGTTGGTTTGAAGTGGACGGTTCTTAAATCTATATTTAGATTTTAGGTTGTAAAAGGCAGAGCAAATTATTTTTCAGTATGGCTTCGAAATCGATTAAGAACCGGTTCTTAGACACTCATCATCGGGTCTAACAAAACTGGTTTGAATCTTATAATTGTTCATTTTCATATCCACGGAAAGCTGTTTACTATAGGATGCGATAAATAACAATTAGATCTATCTAAATAGTTATACTGAAACTTGTGTAAACATTTCTAAGATAGACTTACATATTGGATAAGTAAAATTAATTTATACTTATATGTGTTTATTGCTATTGTTTGTATTTTTTATATGTATGTTTATTTTTAGAAAGTATTTTATGTTTAATATATGTTTTTTCAGATTAAAATAAAAATATGTTAAAAACTAAAAGATGTATCATAATGAAAAATCCATCATTGTAAGGTTAGAAAGAAAAATAAAATAAAAGCCTTTGAGATTATTGATAATTAGGAAAAGTTTTTTTTTGATGGCTAGAACAAGGGGATTCAAGAATCGATATATTATTACTTGGATGTTGCACCAGATTTTCATGTACTCTGATAAAGTGAAGCTTGCAGCTGGCTTAAAAACGGAACCAAGCTTCCACTCCCTTTACCACATCCCGCCCCCTCCCACTGTATACTGACCAATAAATGAGCTCAATATAAGCTAGCTTAATTGACGACAAATTTTCTCCTGTAAATATATCCTATATCCATTGCTTTATTAAAATTTGATTCAAAATTGAAAAGGTGTGTCTATTCTGTATGTACTTTAATTTTTCTAAAAAGCTCTCTAAATATTCAATTACCATTTTATTTGTATTTGTGAAGCTTATGCCTAATTGAAAAAAAAATCATCCAATTATAAAAAAAATGAAAACATACTTTGAAATTCGCCCACAGAATTACACACACCCATTGTTTAATTGGTGTTTATGCATTTGCATTGCAGTTGTTTCTTACGTTTTATTGACAATGTTTGCCAAACAATATCTTTAATGGATATTAATTATGTAAGATTTGTAAAACTTTCATTAGCAAAGTTAATTATACTAGCGGCTACGCTCCTAGAGGCCCCTAGGTTCACTTGAGGAGGGGGGAGTGGAATTTATGAACCCAATTTTTATTTTAGATTTAAAGTGAATAAGACCTTTTTGTAAAACAGAACCATATTGGTTAATTGGTTAGCGAGATCCTACGGTACAAACATATATACAGACATCCTGCTACTTTATTATATGAATTATCACTAACTTTACACGCCTTAAAATATATTTTATAGATTCTTCTAATTTTTGCTTTATTATGCTAATACAAAATATCTAAGTTGTTGTTTGGGAACTCCTTATTGAATTAGCAGAAATTAGTATTCAATTATGTGTTGCTTGGTATTATTGAATGGAATTGAAGATTTGCAGAACCTAATTTATACAAATTATAGACTGTGTTTTCAATTTGTTATTGATTTAATGAGGTAATAAGAATAAGATTATTTACCTTAACGAAGCTTTGTTTGGGCAATAAAGTCATTATTTCTGGATTTTTAGAGTAATATGCTCACCAATTAAGTAATATAAGGGGATATGCCCAGACCCATTAACAGAAACATTAAAGACTTGTTCAATCAAAGATATGGTTGTAAATAAAAGCATTATTACTGTATGTATATCTAGGGTCAATCCGTATCATCGCATTTTAGCCAAAAGAGCTCATACTTATTGTTATATTTTAATCTAAGACAATTAGCTTCAAGATAATTTGATTTCTCTCATAATATTTACACTTTCTTATAGCATTAAATCATCAATTAACCGAACATAATAATATTGTTTAGTTTCTTTAGTGCTGCGCATCTCAAAGATATGATTATCCTTGCTAAAATGTTTTATATGTTTGGAACGTTATTTTGTATAAGTGCCTATATTTCTTTGATAAGTTATGGGATAATCACTAATCATTTCTTGGTATATGCATCTCATTAGCAATGCAGTCTTTATTATTTGGATATTATTAATTATACCTTTTTAAATATCCAGATTTTCCTTATTTCCTTTTACAGACAATCAACTTAAATCCTTATACTAAAGTAACAGGATTTCTGTTTGTGTGTCTGTGTGTTTATGTGTTTGTACCGAAGGATCTCACTAACCACTGAACCGATCGGGTTCTCCTTAACAGGGTAGCTTCTTATAGGTCCCGGAAAGGTTTATAACTATTTCGGGGGAGGGTACCACAACCCTCCCAAGAGAAATAAAAAAAATTTAAAAAAATTTAAATATTTGAGAGACTTGGTCGAAACATAAAGAGGTATCGTATAGACTTGAACAAAAAAATATTCAAAGTTCCACTTGAGGCCTCTAGGGGCGTAGCCGCGAGTGTCCTAATAAACAAGGATAACAACATCCATAAGTGGTGAAGCACAAAATGCAAGTCTCCGCTGAAGAATCATGGACGGAAAGGCAGAAAAAGAAAATCAGCTACAGGACAAAATAGAATAAAATGAAAGAATCGCTAAAAGAAAATAATTTCATATTCAATAATTTCCATATTTAATAGTAGCTGAGTAAATACAGGGAGAGAGGGGATATTGGGCTGTTTATTACTCTAGTCCCACACCCCAAATTATATAATAACGTTCTCTCATTCATAGGCCTAACAAGTTTTGGGACTTTTTTTGAATTTTGAATTGTTATATCATTATGTTGATTGTCAAAACATTTCAACTTCAAGGGGTAATTTTGTGTATTATCATTGAGGATATACGTTGATTTATCGGCTTTTGTCTTATCCCGTTAGATTCCTGGATTTAATCTGATTTTATACTTGGAAAAGATGAAAAGAGAAAATTTTGCTGTGACTTTTATAAATCAAACTTTAAAGGACACTTAATACCAAATTGCCATAAAAGTTTTAAAGTTAAAGATTTAACTTGTTTTAAGTATATATATTCAAATATTTTATAGAAATCCCTTATTAAAATTAAATATATGTCTGTTTAAAACAAAGGTTCTCACTAACTGCTGAACTTTTACGGTTCCCCTTTAAAAAGTAAATTCACATAGGTCTTGGGAGGTTTTTGTTATATTAATTTAAGTTGGGATGGTATAACAACACTCCCAAAAGAAATAACCCCTGTTAAATGACCCACCTCAATTTTTTTTCCATATTCTTTTTAATACTGTATTTTTTGGTAGTACTAATACTAATGTTATTTACATTATCTTAGTTGTCATTGGTACCTTGAAGCTCTATATAGGGTTTAGTCATTCTAGTTATAAAACTGTGAAATTAGCTTCATGTGGATAAGATTTGGCTTTATTTAGGCTTAGTAGGTGCATTGGAATTGGAATACGTTTTCTCTAAAAATAATGATAAATAAATCTTAGTACATGATTTCAGTTTAAAAGTCTATTAGGTTTAATCTTTAAATCACAAAACTGTATAAATTTAGTTTGCAAAAAATATTTAAGCAACAGAAGAAAAAAAAACATTTTATTTAAGATTACCACTGAATGCTACTTTTCAACTTTTTAGTATAAACTAATATGTAGAAAGTTACTCTTATTTTTATTTTGCAGTTAAAGAAAACATTTCAAAATGAAACATGCTATTAAAATTTTTCTCTGTTTACTTTTAAGAATCTTTATCCTGTTCCTTATTCGTAAAGCTTACACACGCCCTTTTAGTAATTAAGATTAAGATTTAAGGCGAAGATTAAGTGAAACAATTTTACACAATTTCATCTGGGTCTTATACACAGAGAACATGAATAGTTTCTTTTTTTTGTTTGATTTTAATGATTTATTTAACTATAGCTTTAAAACAGATTAATATCCGCTGGATTTAAACCAATTCTTGGCCATACTGCAAAATCATGTTTCGCATCAGTTGTAGCCTGGGTCTTTGGCCTCTTGGAGCTCACAAAATTGGAATATATCATTTATTTTTTCATTTTACTATCCGTGGAAAGCTGTTTGTCATCCTTGTATGAACAGATCTATAGTATAGATGTATATACAGACAACTACCTCTCTTCATTTTTCAAAGACCTCTTTCGTCTGCTTCTAAATTATTTTACTCTAATCTTGTATGTTTTATATATCTTTCTTCTCATTTTTTTTAGTTGCTATACTGCTATTGTCCAGAAGAAGGGTTATACGTATTTTATAGTATATTACGCCTACTTAGGCATATCTTTATATGGGTGTAATATAATCGTTTGTTTTTGGTATTGTACATTGTGGATAAAGTTAAAAGTAAAAATGCTCTGATACTAAAATCTTTATAGAAAACGTGGATATTGTAAAGGGGACATTTTCCCGTCAATTTGAATATTAGGTTGTTCATTGGCAAGGGGAGGGGATGGGGTGTAGTAATAAGGGGAGGGGGGTATGGGGGTATCATTATATTAGCCAGCTGAGATAAATATTTTATCAGGTTATGCAAGAATCGCTCACACTATAACTGCAAACAAATACTAAGCTACAAAATGTCGAGATATTGGTCCAGCCGTTTGCGATATATCCACTGACATTTATACATTCATCCGACTAGTTTTTAGTGCAATTGAATTTTTATCCATCCTATTTATTAATGTAATTCCTTTCCCTTAATCCCTACAACTCACAAAAAAAATTTGGCTATCCTACCAATGATATACCATTAGCTGGGCTGGGATATTTTACACCTATGCATGAAAATTATTATTATTATTACTGTTGTTTTGGTTAAAATAATACATTTTTAAGTCAAATATTTTCTTCCTACATAATTGATATTTTTGGGAATATTTGCCAGAAAAAGTTTTCGTAGATTTTACATTAAAGTTTTGAAATTACGCATTAGACTGTAATTCATTTTGGTATCCACAGTTTTAAAATAACGCCCTCTGATTTGCTGGTTAAAAAAAATAGCAGGGTCCAAACTTATCAACAATTACTTCTAGGTTAAAGAAGTGGTAACTTTTGAAATGTACATAAATTTTTCCCCATTGTCTTATCCTTTCAAATCCCTGGTAGTTAGTTACCATATCAATTTGATTTGAAGATCTTTTAGAGGTTAGATTTTAGACACGATTGTTTGATTTTGATAAATCTAAAATTTAAAAAAAAATCTTATTTTAATGCACTTAAAGACTTAACAGGTCATCCATGGATAATCTGTAAACTTGTTTTTAAACAAGGATAATAACATTCAAAACAAACACCTATAATTTAAGGTACCAATTTTTATATAACGTAGCAATCACATTTATTATAATTCTAAATAAACGCAACAACCCAAATTGTAAAATAGATTCGCTTTAGAAATTCTACAAGATAAACTTAAGATTTATCAATTAATTTTGTATTTGTAGAAGTTTATGTTTCACAAAAATAGATTAGACTTTGAAACAGCTTTATCAGCTTTAACATATAAAAATTCTCAGAATGAAATTAAGACTAAACCTTAATATGTTTTGAATGTAATTCTATTTATTTTACTGGTATTTTGGTGGGTAAATGGCATTCTTTTAATTGATGTGTTTTTTGCAAATAGTTTTCAGCCGTATTTTTTTTATTTTTTTTGCTGTTTAACAAACACACTTTGAAAAAAACTAGATTTAGATTATTTTGAAGTTTGGATGTTAGACGTGATAACTGCTGTCAACTGAGATCTTCAATTTTCTAGTTAATCGGAGGGCTAAGGGTCCCCTGGCAAATCATAGATAAAGAATTATAAACCTCAGAAAATGTGAGTTTTTAATACGATTATCTTTACGGGAGTTCAATTCAGCAAACCATATTTAAACAAATAGATAGGAAACATATTTTTAAGCTAATCGCAAACTTAAATTTTATCTATACATTTCTTGAAAATTATGATATATCTTTAAATGTTTTCACTTTTAATAGTAATCTAACATTACCTTACAAAGTCATATGATTTTTTTGTGACTCTTCAAAAAAGTATCTTACAAAACCAAAATTTTTCTTAAATGATTGTTTAACAACTTACACAAGTTTTCTGGCTTGGCCAACATACCTAGCTTGTTTTAAATTATTACATTTAAATCAGGGTGAATATTTTTAAATTCATTAATAAAGATATATAAATTTCCTGTCTGCTCTACAATAATTTGTCTATGTATGAAAATCTTTGTGACAGAGTCTATTTTGTGATGTGCCAAGTCGATAAGCAAATTTTTACAAACTTTAATAACTTACAATTCTCTACCAATCAGAAATTTTACTATTTTCTTATTTTTTACCTCTTTCATTCTTTCCTATTTGGAAAAGCGCAGACACAGCATAGCAAGAGTCTGTATGAACGTCCATTTCCTTTTTTTAGTAGCGAAGCTACTCTATAATTCACAATGTCCGTCCGTCTGTCCGTGATTAATGAATTGGGGGAAACGTGATTTTCTCGACTCCTATTCAAGTTAGACAGCTGAAATTTTTAGTGAAGATGTTCTACATATTTCCATCAAGTTTCATTAAGATTTATCTATTAATTGCGGTGCTAGATTGATTCCTAGATTTTTAAGTTTTCATGATTATAAGGTTGCGTGATTTTAAAGGTGTGATGATTTCCCTATTTTACCAATATTAATATTTATTATATGACACTGCTTTATAGTATTTTTTTCCTGATATACAATCATAATTTTTGAGCTTCGCTACTTATGGATGTTGTCATCCTTGTTGTTTAGAGTAATTAATTCCTGACATTCGAATAAAGATAATTATTCTATGAAAATATTAAGCTCAAAATCTAACCTTTTATTGTCTAATTAACTTTTCTTGTATTAATTGCAAGATGGAAGGAGACCTACTATACCTGTCGTCAAAAATATAAAAACATCATCTTATTTTGTTTGAGTTTGATTGTTTGCTTTATTAAGTTGAATGTTCAAAACATTTTAACCACAAATTGTAATCTACAGAATGGGGTAATTTTGTCTATCATTATTGGGAATGTACATCATTTTATCGGCTATTGTCTTAACCCTGAGTAATTCGCAATTATGTTAAAAAAAAAAGATTTGTGTAACATTTCACTGGTCTTTTATCATTGAGAAAAATTGGACTGTAAATTTCACTGGTACCCATAACCGCATTTTCTTATTCATTGGCCCAACAACTTTTTAAACTTTTAACAACTTTTATTTCTATTTAATCATTATTGGATGTTTCCATACTAATCGTGTCCAAACTTTTCAACCATTTATCTTAGTTAAAATAATTGGTTATTTTGTTTATCATTATTTATGATGCAACATCAATTTATCCTCCATAATCTTATACCTTATGACCCCTGTATTTTATTCAAGTTGTCAGTATGAATTGAATATACCTTGTTTTACGAGTACATAAATTTCTACCAAAATGGATAGAAAAATCAATTTTGATTATTCCAACAAAAATACCCCTTTTCTTTTCATCTATCTACCTATCTAATATTTTGTCCCCCGTCAAAAAATATTTATAGGCTGACAATGTCTGAAAAAATGTGTCATGTCTAATTAGTGAAAAGATTTGGACGAATCTTCTAAAAAAGAAAAGTTTTAAGGATAGAAAAATTGGACTGTAATCCTTATATAAAAGTAACAGGATGTCTCCTTTACTTGTAGCTTCTTATGGGTCCTAGGAAGGTTTATAACTATTTTTGGGGATGGGTACCTCAATCCTTCCAAGAATAAAGAAATATCGTGCCTGAAATATATAAAAATATCCACACGTAATTGATTTAATCAAAACGTAAAATGGTTGCAAAAAAACATATGAATACAACAAAAATGCTTTTTAGAATAATACTTTCTCTCTATAAGCGATAATAGATAGATAATATTTAGACTGATAGAAAGATAGCTGTCATACATGATTATTGAAGTGATAAAAATTGATTTTTTCATTGTTATTTGATATGACAGACGTGGGAGGGCAGAAAAGTGAATGGAGAAAATTTGAAAAATAACTTCTGGTTTTTTTCTGTGTTTCAATCGGTGTGAAAAAATCTAAATTTTGTCTGCAGCGAAAAAACTCACATATGGCTGGTCTAACTTATTGTTTGCCAATTAGGGAAGCTTATATTTGTCTTGGGGGAGGGGGGAGGGGGTAAAGCTAGACTTTCTTTCTCAGAGGCAAGGTTCTAGTGACTTGGGGGCAAACCCCTCCATAAAAGAAAAACAATTGATACTCTTTTGATCCCAACTTTGTAAGATTTACTTTAGGGACTTTTTTTTGTAAATTAAATAAAAATAAATTTGATTGGTTGGTTCATTAAGTTGATTGTCCAAACGTTTCAACTTCTAATTATAATTTACAGAAGGGGTAATTTTAAATATCATTATTTGGAATGTACATCAATTTATTTAGATTTAAACTTTAAAGATGTTGTTTTTATTTTCAAATCAATAAAAGAAAACTTTCATTTAAAACAAGAAACTTGCAATGTTTAATAAGTGGAAAAAATATTATTTAGTCAAATGTAAAAGAAGTAATTTGTTATATCACACCTTTTAAACGCTTATATAGTAAGGTTTATTGCATTTGTAGCTTTTATGACGAAGCCCAATCTGTCCCACTTTTGAGCAAGACGATTCCTATATGACGTCATATAAAGGGAAAACGAACCACACTTACTTATAGATGTATTTTTTGTGTATTCATAATTGAAAGGCCTAGTTAAATCTAGTTTTTATGACACTAAGTATTTTTATAACACTTATCTGATGAAACAGCATAAAATTGTTTATTTAATTTATAAGATAATTTATGATATTACAAAGAATTTGCTGATTTTTATAATAAAGCTATAAAATTAAAGTACTTAAACAATATTATAGCACTATATATTGATTTTTTATATCTAAGTATTTTTTCACATTTTCTATAAAAACGTTGTTGTTGCACAAAAAAAAGTGTCAATATATTAAAGAAGCAATGCTTCAAAAAGTTTTAAGAATTAAAATTAAGTTTTGCTTTAATTCTATTACATTTTTTTTTTGAGATTTAAACTTCTTGTAAGCTCGTTAACATTTGTAATAACTTTTGCAAAAGTCATTTTCATTTGTTGCAAACTTCTGCATAGATTAGACTTTTTAGAATAGAGCACATATATTTAATGCCCCGTGTGTTCTTGTTTTACTTTTAGTAAAATCCCCCAAAATACTTTTTGGTGGCCTATGGCACCCCTAACTTAAGATTTTTATTTAGCAAATTCGAAATATCTTAAAATCTTTTTCCAGGCCGGGGGGGGGGGGGGGGGGCATTTTTTAAAAAATTAAAATTTTAGGAAAAAAAAAAAAAAGTTTTTTGTTTGGGAGACCCCAATATTTATAAGTTTTTGG
>LS057400.1:0-10986 GCA_900241095.1 Acartia tonsa
GTCTTCATTTATCTATCATCAGGACCGACGCCAACTTTCAGATTAGAGTTTCCGCTAGGACAGGGTCAAAGGCTTTGAACAAGTCATAAAAAGAATCTCTTTGATTTTTCTTATATTAGAGTTACTTTTAAAAAGAAATTATATAACAAAGCCTTTTTTAATATTATAAAAAAAACCTCTACCAAGTTTTAGATTTATGGTGGACCATTGTCAAATGCTTCGTTTAAGTCTTTATAAATAATCGCTTAAGAATTAAATGTGTTGTCCTAAAGAAACACATTAAGATGAGGTATTAAAAACTTAAAATAAATAGATGATTACTGCCAACAATATAATATATAAAATTGATATTTTATGAGTAGAAATTATTATCATTATAAGATACACTAAATTCATTCCAGTACATCTTATCTATCGAGTAGCTTTGCTACTAAAAGCTAAAAACGGAAGTTTGAACTGTTCACAGCTTGAACCTAGCTCACTTTTATTTTTCAAAAGTCAAGGACATAAAACAGGATAATTTTGTCTATAAGTAGCGCAGCATCAGCAATATGTCAAGGAACATTTAACTATAATACAGAAAAAAAAGAAATATTATGAGATAAATTTAGTAAATGTTTCCGGAAGCATCTTTCTATTTATACAGTGTTTACTTATTGACTGACGTGCTTATCGGACATACCTAATTATAGATAAAATTAGCTCATCTATTTAAAATAGCACAATGTACTATGTTCAAAAGTATTATCAACCTTTAAGTTATGTTGCATATGGACATTTTATCAATGATAGCAATGTTTCTAACAGCTACAAAAATAACAAATTTAAAAAGAATAGTGCTCTGCTATAAAGAACTTCTATATTCATGCTTGAAAATCTGGAGACGTTCTACTGACCTAATTAATTGTAAAGCAGCTTCGCTACTAAAAATGTCAAAACTAGAAGTAATATTTTCTGGGTCACTTTCAATTTTAGACAATTTATATTCTTTCAAACTTAAATTTATGGATTTAAAATATATGCAATTTCAGGAATGAAGGGATAAATCAATGAGAGACAAATTTATCTGTTAAAATTTTCAGTTTTCAAAACGTAATTGATAAACAAAACACTTATCTAGATTCTATAATAAACTTTACTTAACTAAACCTGAATTATATTAAAAAAAAAGCTGCTAAAAGACAAATACTAAGCTTCCCCATCTACTTTATTAATTTTGATTGACGAATTCCAGTTTACTATTAAAAATTTATTTTTGTTTTAGCTCAAAGACATTGAGCAGCTATTATACTAAATTAATTTTTCATTGTTCTTTCTCTATATTTCTGCGCATTTAGTTTATATATTTTACACAAGGTTAAAAAGGAACAAAAATGAAAAACTCCATTGAAAAATGATTTTTTCCACTAATAGAGTAAAATAAAGTTCTCTAATTTAGACTTCATTATTATTTTTGGTTCTTTTAAAAAATCCAGTGAAGCTAATATTTACTTTGGTTAGACTTTGATGCAGCACTACTTATAAACTTTCTTGTTCTTGTTCATATTTTAAAATAAAAATTGTAAAAATCTTCGCTTTCAAAATCAGTAAAAAGCAAAAAGAGCTAAAAGATTTTTGTAATAAATAGTATATTCAACCTTGAATTTGTATTGCTTTTAAAACAGCGAGAAATATTTACAATTTATACTTTAGATAATATATTTTAAATATATATTTGTAGTTTTTCAGTCATACTATTTTGTAACAAATATATATGTAATCATTTATCTTTGAAATCTAATTTACTTTTTTGGGGGAAAAGTTAACTATTTCTATAATCAATTACTTAATTAATGTGTAAAGAAAAGTTTTAACTACTTCAATAATCACTAGCAGTTGCGCCACTAGCATCTGTAAAGGCAGGAAAAAATATCTTAATACCTTCCAAAGACCTTATCTTATGTAAAGCTTCCCTTAAAAATGAACTAAATCAATTAACTGACAAAAAAATATTTTTACTACTTTTTGTTATCTTTTATTTATAGGATTACATTTGTAGCGAAACTACTATATATCTAGGGAATATCAGTAAGTTACTTTATCATTTTATCTTTAAAATTTGAGTCGTTTTCAAAATTAAGATGGAATCTGCCTTAAACAGTATCCGAGAAAAACAAGTTGTTTTACAAACAGATGAATAGTCAAATGATTAGATATAATGGCTTATAGAGTAGAGCTAATGTTAATCAAATGTACCTGAAAGATTTTATGGTAGGACACTTGAGTTTAAACTCTATTCTATCATCCTCTTGGCCCTCATACTCATTGTATTGGTACGAATATACTGGGGGCTTCTCATCTACCGCACCACCACCCCTAGAAGTATTAATTTTAATTTCAAAGACGACATTTCATAAATTAAAGATGACTTCATAATACTATTTATAAACGCTACTCTATCCTTCTCTTAACCCTCATACTAATTATATTGGTACGAATAAACTGGTGGCTTTTTATCCATTGCACCTCCTCCCCAAGACATATTAATCTCATAAATAAAAGACGACTAAATGAACTTTAGAAGTCGACATTATGAGGCAAAAAGACAATTCTTTTAATAGATGTTTTTATTCTGCACTCAAAAACATTAATTCTAAGAAAATGTGCAGAAATTAAAATGATAAATTTTAAATTTTAAATTTTAAAATATCTTATAGTGCAGATTTAGAATTATATCACATTTAACAACAGTTTGAACATAGCAAAGCGTTTGATAGATAATAGTGTTTCATAATAATTGAAATAGAATGAACGCAGATATTTTGACATAGAAAAAAAATTGCAGTTACTTTAGGTTGCTAACATGTACATCACTTTATTGTCAGTTTGTTAATCTAGTAGAAGATTGGGTAAAGGTGGATCATTATTTTTTAACTTTATTTAACACAATGATCATTTTCTGAGTGCATGTTAAACCATTTTTTGAAACACAGAAAAAGTAAAAAAAAAGTATGTAAAACACCAAAAATCCTACCTATAAGAATAAGCATATGTCGCCATGCTGGAAGATTTTTTGTTAGTCTATATTTTAACTAATATTTTCACTTTTAATTTTTTCTCACTGGAACATTTTTTAGTTGACCTTAGAAGATTTTTAATAATCACTAAGATTTTGTGACAAAATAGCGGTCAAATCTTGCCCAGGAACGGGAACAAGCCCTAATGGTCATATCCATGACCGCTTGTTAGTATTGATATCCTCATCTGGTCATGTTTATTGTCTGCTTGTTTTTTTTTCACCTTATAAATAGTCGATAATCATTTTTTACATTTTTAATCTGAAAAATAAAAATATTAAAGACAATTTTTTTTTATATTTAGAAATAGATTAATTAAGATATGTAGCAAAAAGTTTTATCCTGTAGTATAAAATAGTAAATTTCTTTCTAAACTGCTGTTCCAGAATGATTATACTTTTCAGGGAAGCTTTATAAATGCCTTGTTGTGGTTTTAAGTTATTTTTAGACACACATGGCCTTCCTTAGATGCTAGGAGTGAAACAAATAGTTAACTAAAAAAGCAGAGCTCAATCGGTTCATATTTTAAGTTATCATAAGATTTCGTTCTACTTTATATTATTGACCAGCGGCTGCGCCCCTAGCATTTAGGGGCCCTATACTCAAAGGGTAGAAAAAAAAGCCTAAAATCATACCGTTACTCATTTATAAAAATAAATTATCCAAAACCATCTAAGGACACATAATAGGCTTGACTGTAAAGGAAAATCATACCTGTTCAGCGATCCTATTCTACATACAAAAAAAGCTTACTACTTTCTTTTCCAATCGGATATTTCAAATAAAAATTAACCCATACTATAAGTCTTTATCTGTCCTGTTCAACTATTTACTACCAAAATATTTTGCTTTATCATTACGGCTAACCAAAGTGTATTTTCTTTTTTTCCCTTTTAACCAAAATCTTTCTGATAGGTTCCTAGAGTTATCAAACATAATACTATTACAATAGAATATTGACCTAGGGTAGCATTTAATAGTAGTGTTATACTATTTTAAAATAATAACTTTAGACATCTTTGTACATAATTAATCTTAGTAATGAATGTATTCTAAACAGTTGGAGACTTTTCGGGAAAGGAGCATTTTAAAGATTCTTATGGCTTGTAGTAAATTCCCCCCCCCCCAAAAAAAAAAAACTTCCTCAAATTCAAATATATTATGTGCCGTTTATGAGATCATAATGATTACACACATTAATCTATATTACTATATATTGATATTTCTTAGTTCTTTGCTTAAAAATTCCCCTTTTATTAGTTAGCTTGTAGTGTTTAAGGTAAAGTAACTAGGAGACGTTGAATTTACTTTTTTGTTAGACTTTTGTTAGTTCTTTTTCTGGTAAAAATAATTCTTTATCTAAAAATAAATTACATTAAATTAATTTTAATCCTCAATAATGTTGAACATATCCATCACAATTATTGGTAAAAAAAAATTTTATACTGTTAGTTTGAACCAACCAATCTAAATTCAACCAAATCATCTAAATTTTACAAGGAATAAAAAGATAATCTACCTAGAACCTAGTAAAAATGTCTGACTCTGATTATGACGTAAAACAATTAGCCAATGAGAGGCCAGTATACACTGTAATTGACCTGCAATGGCAAAATTTATAGTGGCCTCTCATTGACTAATCTTTTTTACGTCATAATCAGAGTCAGACAATTTTACTAGGTTCATCTACCTAATGTCTCATACACATATTTCTTAGACAAAATGAATCGAAATTAATTGCTTAAATCGAAATACATCATGTCTTAGATATTTTAATTAAAAATAGGTTGAAAAAACATTCCAACTTTAAAATAAATACAGATATTTAGCCAACAAAACAGCAATACCAACTAAATGCAATGTAAGGATGGCTACTAACATGCAAAATAAGAGTATCTGCTTCTTTATCAAGTGGTGTACAAAAAAGTAAATTCAGGCGTGTATTAACCCGGTAAGATCATTAACACAATCAAAATAGAAACCTTTTTCTCATTAAGAAAACTATTTATTTCATACATACAACCTTTTTACTTTAGAACATGCTTTTTACACATCTATCTATCTATCTTCCAATCTATCTATATAACTATCTTACTATATTTCTTCTTTCTTTCTATCAATTTAACTATTTTACTATCTATCTAACTACCTAACTATATAACTATCTTTCTAACTATCTAACTATCATACTATATTTCTGTCTATCTAACTATCTTTCTAACTATCTAACTATATCTCTATCTATCTAACTATCTTTCTAACTATCTCTTACTATCTTTCTAACTATCTAACTATCATAGTATCTTTCTGTCTACCTATTTTTATATCTATCTAACTATCTAACTATCTTACTATCTTTCTAAATATCTTACTATCCATCTATACATACATTTTGACTAAAAATGACTAAAAATGTTTAAAACTCTTCCCAAAACAACTGTTTTGCCTAATCTTATTAAGAATCATAATTTTATAATATGATTTTATATTATAATTTTTTTTAACAAATTCGTACTTTCTGCTAAAAGTCATAGAATTAAGAAGCTTCTGCAATTATACCTCATTGGTATAATAATCATATTACAAATTTTTAAATAGTTAGGAATTTGCTTAAATTTCCTTTTAAAGTATTCCATTTCTGTTCCTCCAACATGATTTTAAAAAAATTTAAAAACATTCTCAAATAGCCGAATCTATTTATTTTTTAAGCGAAGCTTTTCTATATTTAGGGTAAGTCCGTACGTCCGTACGTAACGGAAAACTTTTTTCGTTAATTTAGAATGTTAAAATTGTTCTATCCATTTCAAACTTTGCATGATGATTCCTGTAGTAGAAAAAGGTAGTAGCTATATAATCGTTACCAGAATGTCCGTGCGTCCATTTTAAACATGTTGATTTTTAACTTTTTTTAACATTTTTTTATGTGATATAATCATCCGATTGATCTAATTTTTAGAGTACTGATTCCTGTTACGATGAGGTACAATATTATAAGCGAAGCAACTCTATAATCAAGTCCTAATAATTTCAGTATGTCCTTAAACAGAATTCTGTATTTAAAAGTTTTGCAACAAATTCACGTACAATTTTGTCAAAACTTATATATTTATATTTTGTATATTCAGTTCTTACACTCTACGAGAGTTAATGTTCGTCTGTCATGCCGTTTCAGAGCTTCACTTTTATGGATGTTGTCATCCTTGTTTTATGTAATTATATGTATGTATCATAATTTAGCCATTTTAATTGAAAATATGGAAAATTTTAATTTCTATTTTTTCTGTAGAAAAAAAGTTGAATTAGAGTTTGGAATGAATTAACTATTTTCCATTTATTTTTTTCAAACAAAATTGATATTATCCATTTAATCTCAAGTTGAGTAACCACCCACCAGCCCCCCATGAGGATTCCTGTAAAATTAAGGCATAATTCATTAAAGATAAAAATTCTACAATTATTTCCATATAATTTTTATTTTACATAATAGAATCATCCTATTATCCTGATTTTAGGTTTGGTTATTCCTAGGAAGATACGGAACAATGTTAAGTAATGTTTCAAAAACGAAGTATATACTTAATAACTGTATTTAACCAAATGTATTAATATCTAATTTCTGTTAATATGCTAAAAAATGTGTTTAATATTATATTGTTACAACATATTTAACACTGTTCGTTTGTCTGACTATCTGATTTGTTGCGCTTTGCTTTTATGGATAATGTCATCCTTGTTTTTTTTTATATTATTTGTCCACTTACTGGGGGGTAAGTGGCCCACTGTTAGTTTTGAGGATAAAACTACCAAACTTTTTTAATGCTCTATTCACAAACAAACTTTTTTCTCTCTTTTTCTGTATATTTTCATAGATATAGAGAAAGTTAACATAACGAATCTACACCTATTATCTCAGCTTATGATAGAGTTAGATGGCCAGAATTGTTTGTACTATAACTCAGTCTGCCTCCTTTCTTTTATTTAAAAACCTTTGTTTTTAAGTCCTTTTTTATTATAAAACGGCTGATATTTCATTTATGTTTAAGCTAGGATACAGGAATGTTTGAGTTTGTACTTTAAGCAATTTTTAAAGTTGGTTACCTATCCATTATTCCATGTAAATTCCCTCATGTATTTGATATAAGTAGTTTAATAATTTCTATGTAAGCTGAGCCTCTAGTAATTAAAATATATGTAGGCATGTTTGTTCCACAGGGAAAGGACAATACACGATAAATAAATATAAACTCACCAATAAAAATGTACAAATTAACTTTTCTAGCTAGACCTTTAGGGGTACTTTTAATTTTAGTCTAGTTCAAACTGAAAAAAGTATATAACTTTTTAGGAAGTTTTTTTTTATCTATTAGAGCAATTTCTCTTTGAGATGTGGAGATACCCTCCCCCCCCCCCAAAAAAAATAGTTATCAACCTTATCTGGACCTACAATAAGCAGCTTCATTGTAAAGGATCCTTCGCTACAAATAGACACATAGACAGATGCACACCCTTTTATTTTTAAGTTATGTTTATCCTAGTTTTTATATTACTTTACAATAGTTCATTGAAATATGTCGATTTAGTGACGCAAAGACGGTTTCACTTAACAACCTGACATGCCCCTCAATACAGAGTAGCTGCGCTACTATTAAAGGGCACATCTTGTATGTTCTTGTTTATTTAACAAAATGTCAGTCCACTAATTGTTATAAAATAAATAGACAATGTACTAAAATAAACAGTACAGCAATAGATAGATTTAGATAATAATGAAAAAAAGAGAGAAAGAGAGACAATGAAAAAAGAAAATAGATAAAGATAGATAGATTATTAAGTAAATTAATTATTTAACTTAATGTTGTTGAGAAGTTAATTTAGAAATATACATATTTTTAGTGAGAGAAAAAGATAGACATAGAGATAGAAAGAGAGAAAAAGAAAGAGAGAGAGAGAGAGAGAGAGAAAGATAAATATACTAGAATGCAGATAGATAAATAGAGAGAAAATTATAATTCATTCAATCAATTTAAATTTACTTAAGAACCGAGTTATTTCAATTGATATAGTAAGAGAAATAAAGAGAGAGAGAGACAGAGAGAGACAGAGAGAGAGACAGAGAGAGACAGAGAGAGAGAGAGAGAGGGAGAGAGAAAGAGACAGAGAGGGAGAGAGAAAGAGACAGAGAGAGACAGAGACAGAGACAAAAAAAAGATAGATAAGAGACAGAGAGAGACAGAGACAGAGAGAAAATAAAAGATAGATATGATAGAGAGAGAGAGAGAGAGACAGAGAGAGAGAGAAGTAGAGAAAGAGAGAGAGAGAGTTGAGAGAAATAGAGAGATATGTAAATTTGAGAAAATATTAATTTATTTAAAAAATTTAATAATTAAATAACCGAGTTAGTTGAATTGATTTCAAGAGAAAGAGAAAAATAGATAGATAGATTTATAGATAAGAGCAAGAGGGAGAGAGAGAGAGAGAGAGAGAGAGATGGAAAGAGAGAGAAAAAAAATAGATCGAGAGAGAGAGAAAAAAAATAGATCGAGAGAGAGAGAAAAAAATAAAGAGATAAACAAGAGAGATAAATAAATAGAAAATCAAGAGAATATTTTAATTTATTCAATCAATTTAAATTTGCTTAAGTAACCGAGTTATTTCAATTGATTTAGAAAGAGAAATAGAGAGAGGGAGAGAGAGAGAGAGAGAGAGAGAGAGCGAGAGAGAGAGAGATAAATAGAGGTAGAAACCTTTCAAGTTTTGGATTTGATTTTCCAATTTATTCAACCATTGGTGTTCTTGGAAAACAGGACAGACAAATAGGTCAGCTTGTAAAGTCATATTTTCATAGGAATCCCTATTTCAAAATAATTTTGGCATCGGCCTAATATTAAAATTTACTTCAGTCATAATAAGATCAAAATCATTTGGACAGTTCTTAAATGTCTAAATTTGAAACCTGAGCGAGACAGCGTTAAGCGGCACCAAAAAATAACGTCATACAATTAAGTTGACCAATGCGAGGCCAGTATACACTGTAATTGACCAATGGTGAAAATTATTCTGGCCTCTCATTGGTTATTTTATTGTATGACGTCATTTTTTATGTCACTTTACGCTGTCTCAATCTGAGCTACATGATACACGTAAGTAACTACAGATATACCGTAAATGTAGGAAAATTTGGCAATTTCTTTTAAAGGGCCATGTCAAGTATAGAAACCTCCCTCCCTTTTAATTTTTGTTAAAATAAAGGGAAGTTTTACGTATTTAGTTTGTTCAATATTACTTTAACTAAGTAACGTTATATTGAGCACTTGATGACCCCGCAGGGTTAAGGCATCGCAGGGTTGAAGCCACCTTAAGGTATAAAGCATCCTAATAATAAAGTAACAGGATGTTTGTTTGTATGTATGTCTGTTTGTACCGAAGGATCCCCCTAACCGCTGAATCGATCGGGTTCTTCTTAACAGGGTAACTTCTCATAGGTCCTGGAAGGTTTATAACTATTTTGGGGAGGGTAGCACCACCCTCCAAAGAGAAGTCGACAAAAAAAATTAAATTAAAAAAATGGCGCCCCGCGGACAAATTTTGCAATTAGCTGAATTTAAAATAGATTGAAAAGAAACAATTTTACGTGTCCCTAAAGGCCTCTAGGGGCGTAGCCGCTAGTGGGGAATAAAGAACCCCGTTTCTTATTTTCAATTTATTTCAAAAATATGAGGAAGGGTTTTCAGTGCACGACAGACACTTTGAGGAAAACATCAAAAAATCACTAAATGTAAAAAATTAGCTATTTTAAAAATTTTCAAAAACTGAATTAATAGTGCATCACTAGTTTATTTAAAGGTAGGAATAGTTATGTAGGAATGTCAGAGAGGTAGGGGATAATGTTGGTTAAATTTAACTTAAGAATTTTGTTGTTTTATATCTACTATCTAAAACAGGCAGATTTTCATAATAAAAGATAAACATTTATGAATGCTTGGAAAAGATTTAAATTAATTGTTTTAACTTTTTAAAAGTGCTGTCCCTCTTTCTGATATATAATTTTACTTTTTATGGATGTTGTCATCCTTGTTTTTAAAAACAACTGTCCATATTTTAATCCAGGTAAAATCTTGATAAAACTCAGCTGCCTGCCTGCCTAAAATTATGTTAACAAATTTTCTTAAATTTAGATTTTGCACTAACGATGACATTATATTAAAGGGACGTGCTTTACTTTATTTTTTTCTTTGAACTAATTTTAAGAAGCTGGATGTATGTATAAGGGTATCATTTTCACTAATTTTCGGGCAGGTTTAAAGCTGTTTTACGATGATAAATGGAGGAGGAGGGTAGTGTGGTTGATGCTTTTTGGTTTGCAGCTATTTTAAGACTTGAAATCTTCACAATACAGAAATATTACATATAAGATATCGAAGCTTCTTACATCTATAAATATCTATTTTTTTGAAAAATTTTCTAAGGGTTGAAGTTTATGAGTTTATTTTTAATTTAAAGGTGTATGTGTCAGTCAGCAGCTTTATTGTGCATTTCTTAAAGGAATAAAAAAAGATAAGAAATTTTTTAACTTCTTGCTCTTTTAGGGAGGTGTAGACCTTTTCAAAGGGTGTTTTAGAGTGGTAGGGTTATTGGGATACATTCATTTTCTGCACTCTTCTGGATATGGGTACAGTAAATCATCAAGTTTTTTCACATTCTCTTCATTCGCTGGCCAAATCCATTTAATACTTGGATCTACTGCAGTTCACGGTAAAATATTGCTGGTAACGAATATTGCCAATTATATTGTGTAGATTATATATTATTACTGCCTGTGTAGATTATATTGTTGTATACTTATAAAAGTATTAGGATCTACTGCAGTTCACGGTAAAATATTGCTGGTAACGAATATTGCCAAAAATCTATGAATTTTAAAGGCTGCTAG
>LS057401.1:0-10984 GCA_900241095.1 Acartia tonsa
GTACTAGTTTAGTGATCTAAATGGACACATCCAGATTTCATTTTTTCAGGGTAGGAGGGAACATTGGGCAGATTATTAAACTAGTCCCCAAAGTTGTATTATAACGTGTTCTTATTAGTTGGCTTAACATCTTTGGGAACCTTAACAAATTTTAGTTAGTTTGATTAAACCAATAATTGTAATCTGTATGAAATGTATTTTTGTGTAGCATCATTGGGGATCAACATCAATTTATCGGTAATTGTCTTATCCCTTTAGATCCCTGATTTTTTTCACGTTGCTCTATCCTTTTATTCCTGATAAATAAGCAGCGTAAGAAATGAACATGACAAGGATTAAAATTATAATGTTTGTATTGCAGCCCAGGGACTAAGGATTTACTGAATAATTTGGGTATAAAAGTTAAAAAGAATCGCTTTACACGTTTAAAATACCTACCCTAGGCTTGGTATACAGCCCGGGCGTTTTGCACGGTCTAGAGAAGCTGCGTTAATCAAAATGGCTTATGACTTAACATTTTTTACATAATATCTTTGTTCCGTAATCCCTGAAAGTAAAGAATTTATACAAATATAAGGAGTATAAAAAGATGTGTATAAAAACAAATTCGAAGTACTTAAAGAAAACATGTACTATCATATTTGGTTGTCGGTGTTACTTAAGATGTACTTAAGATGAACGTCTGGACCATTTGAAAAATTATCTTATAGGCAATTGGCGTAGTTAGAATTTTATTTTAAATAATCACTTGAAATTTTTTAAAAATTTCCTTAAAACGGTGGTTTCAACATATTTTCCAGATAAAAATAAGCTGAAAAAATCTACGGACAAATCCGCAACGAAATATAATATAATATTAGAAATCGTTGAACTTAGGGTCATAGAATTATATACATATTGAGTAAAATTTGAATTAAGAACCCTATAAAAATAGTTTTATAAGAATGATAGGGTCAAAATATCATGATTTACATTAAAGTTTGTATAAAACAAGGATGACAACATACATTAAATCAATTGGTAGAATAGAACAAACGAACATTTATACATAAATACCGGATTCTTTTTAAGGACATACTTACATTTTGTGAATTAATGTTATAAATGGACGTACAGACTTTCTTGTAACGGTTATAGAGTTGTTAGGCTTTTTAAGTCGTACCTAATTGTTACGGGAATCATCCAAAGTTTAAGATTGATAGGAGAATTCTAACATGCCTAAATTAACGAGAATAGCTAACTGTCACTTATGGTAATACGATGCTATACATGATTTTTCAGTATGGCTGAGAACCGGTTCGCATCTAGCGGTTTGGAAGCCATACTGGTAAAAAAAGGCATAAGAGTTAGATGAAAAAACGATAGTCTGATAACAAAATGAAATATTTAGTTTTGAAAAGTTAAAATTATGTTTGGTGCTAACATAGTACTCAAGTCAAATGGATATGATTAGACTTTAATGTTATATATTGTTTATTTCAGGAATGAGGTATAACCAACAAGCGAAATAAATCTAAAATAATATTTTTGGGGCAAATGGAGAGGTCGTCAATTTTACTATGTGTTGCCCCCCAACGACAGCTGAAAAACACGCAAAGGTTTCGTTTTTTTTTCGAACTAATTTCATTGTTGGTATAAGCTGTGTTTATTTACTTCTCTTATTTACTAGAGGCTGTGCCACTAGCATCTAGGGGTTCTATATTCTAAGGGATATGGAATGGGAGAAAAATAGCCTAAAACACATAAGGACCTATAAGAGACTTCACTGTAAAGGAGAACCATGTGTTTGCTTATCTTCGTGTTAGATATAATTATAGTGCCCATGCCGATGTTTTTTCTATGAAACTTTTTTAACTATTACTCCCTCATGGAAGCAAAAGTCCCCATAAAATACGGCTACATCTTAACACATTTGTAAAGTCCAATTATAATAATCTGAAATAATGGAAACCCTCCAAAAAAAATCTAAATAAACTCATTAAACTTTTATAATTAGATTCTATCCTTTTTTCTTATTTTTATTTGTTATTTTCTCAGAAAATTACTTTAAATGTTTTAATTTGATTAAAAGCTTAATTATTTAGTGTGGCTGCGGCTTAAGCACACAGGGCTAACAAACCAGCCCAAATGTTTGGTTTAAAAAATGAGGAAATTTTACTAAATTGGATTCTTTTCTGAATATTGTTATCCAGCCGATTACGATTAGTATTGTGTGCTAATAAGTTCAGCTACTTAAGCTTCACACTAGCGGCTACGGCCCTAGAGACCTCTAGTGGCACTTAAAATGTTTTTTTTAATATGTAATTATTTTCTATGTTGCGTTCAAGTCTCTACGTAAATTTTTTGTGATTTCTCATGGGAGGATGGTACCCTCCACCAAAAAAGTTATAAACCTTTCCGGGACCTATGAGAAGCTACCCTGTTAAGAAGAACCTGATCGGTTTAGCGGTTAGCAAGATTCTTTGGTACAAACATACAAATACACAGACAAACATCCTGTTACTTTATTATAAGGATTTCTTCTCATCTAATGAACACAACTTTCCTTGTTAGTTTTTTAAAGTAAATTCACGCATTATTTAAGTCAATTGCGGAGTAGCTACTGATTTGGGAGTTTTCTCTAACTACCATTTTAGCGGCTAAATTAGGCATTTTTAACGTTTAACTCAGATAGTAATCTTAAATACCAAAAAAATACTGGTTATATGAATTTAAATTATAGTGGTAAAATATTCATAGTTTTTTGCTTTTTATTCATTGTAATTTGTCTTTTTTGTCAAATTTTGTAGTAGGGAAGCTACTCTTTTGATTGTCATATTAGTAGGCCAGGTCGGAAATCATGAATAGTATTGCACTAATCGATATAAAGCTTCACCCCTAGCGCACAAAGACCTCAATCACCTCTCTATTGTTTTTATTCTTCCGTTTTTTTTTAGTTTTGAGATGAGAGATTCGCTGTAAAAAAAAGTAGTAGTTCTTGTTTGTCAATTCTAATGGTACCCTTATTAATAAAGAGATATAGAACACATTTTTTGTTATCAAACAATTGGTATTTATAGCTATCTTCTTAAAAATTAAGAATTGGTTGAATATTTGTCTCTAAGCAGTTTTATACTTAAACAAATAATGCACCTCTTTATATAATATTCCAGCACCTTTGCCATTTGGAGGTATATCAGTCTTTTTTAAATAGCAAAACTAAATCAAATTTGCCATTTACGAGATCTCTTGCTTTAACTAATAAACCTTACTACTATTCTACAACCATTGTCTTAATGTAATACATTAATGACTGCTTCCTTAATTATAATAATGGTTATCAAATGTTCTCCTATATATATATATGATGGTAACTATGCCTGGTTGCTTGTACCACATCTCTCCTTTAATTTTTACATATCAATATTTATTTTACAAAATTGTGGCACTAATGTTTTTTGCCGCGTTTCATTTGGATAACGAGAACGCTGCAACATGGACGTCAAAATAAAAGACGTCATATTATATATATGACTAGCTGTTCACCCCTAAATAGCCTAAAACCACCCAAAGACATTTGTAAAGCTTTCCTGAAAATTACAACCCATTCGTATGAACAATTTCCGAGACCTTACTACTTAAATTAGAGGATTCAAAAATGTTTTTAAAAATAATATGCAGTGTTTGTTAATTAGAGGTCTAATTTAACATAAATATATCATTTTCTTATTTATATTTAGGAGGTGTGTGAATTGTCTGGAGGTTATTTTGCCAAACTCAATTAGTTCCTATACATCTAGAAATTGCATCCTCTTTTATTATACTTTTTATTTTTTTATGTTGTATGTCCATTAAGATACCAAGATGGAACTTGCTAATCTTATAGTAATTGTAGATAACTTTTTTTATGAAATTACTATAATATTTAATTTTTCAACATACTACCTAGTTGCTTGAAAGTATGTTTTTTTTTTGCTAGAAATACCGTGTTGATTATATTTTTGTTGGTGAAGCCTTTTTTTATGAATTTATGTATTTTTTAATGTTTATAATAGATAAATTACAAATTAAGGAATATAAATCATGTACATTTGAAGTATGAGATGTTATTTTTTGTTTTAATAGAAACTCAAGAAAATCATTTAGAAAATCGGAATTTAGACCCATTTAAAAAAAAAAAATTAGAGCAGATTTTACAACAAACAATGATTGAGAGAAACAGTTTAAAATGGTCCATCTTGATAAACATTCATCTTTACTGATTTTTAATGAGCGATCTTTGGCAATTAGAATTAGCAGTGATAGTTGAAAAAATATCCTTTCTATAATTAGGTTCGGACCTTTCGTCATTATAATTCAGTATTATCGTTTTAAGCAAAACGGTGTTGCTCTATATTCGTTTGTTTGTTTGTCTGACCAATTGTTGAGCTTCGCTTTAATGAATATTTTCATTTTTGTTTTGTTTACATGTTTATCTTCCTATTACATAAGCATAATTTTTACATAATGCATACATTTTTTGTGTATAATATATGTGCATTAAAAGTAATCTCCATTATTGTTTTTTAAAATTTATGAATTCATATTAGCAACAAAATATAAATCTAGAATATTAGAATTTATAAGAAAATAAAAGAAAAACGGACATATTACATTTATATCAGTAATATAGAGATAACAAATAGAGGTAATTCATACTACTTTGTTGAGGCTCGCATATTTATAAACTAATGTGTTGTACTGTGCCTTGAAGAAGAATATCACGAAATATGAAATCATTAGAGATTTACAAGAAATTTGGGCCGTAGGCTGGGATATTATCAGGGAAGCATGGATAGTGATATTTCCCTGCAGTATTAACTCCCCTCCATTAAGTGTGCTTTTGGATACTTTTTAGTTCTAAAAAGACTAAAACCTAGCCAGGGCCAAAATAAGGTGATCCTAATATATCAATCAAACTTTTTACAGATATTTTATTTTGCTACAAAGGGCATCTTATAATGAATTGGGAGTGGTGGGGTTGATCCTCCCTCAAATCTCACAAATTAGAGACAGTTTTGAGATCTTAATAAAGAGAAGATAGGCCCACAAAAAGTACTTGTCATTTAGTCAATTTTAAATATTATTCGATATACTGTATATCAGATTGTGGAATTAAGTAATGTATTCTATGAATCACTCTATATGTCATTCCTAAAGTCATACTTGTCATTCCTAAAGTCATACATGCGGCTAGATTAGCTTATGTTCTAACTTAACTGTAATTCTGTTTTGATTATGTCTTTTGAAATGGCTTTGTACGTTGATAATTCAGTTACTAAGGCCCAGGAGTCATTTATGTAATCATATCATTTGTACTTTCATAAAACTTGGTTTTGTTAGTTGCAAGGTAAAGGGTGAGAGCAGCCTAGACCATAAATAGACGAAACTAAACAACATATCGACATTACAATGGATGTAAAACATCCGTGGATATTATGACAGGGGAAATTTTTCGTTTGTGCTGGGTTGCTGACATGAACATCATTTATTGGTCAGTTTGTTCATTAAGTAGAATGGGTAGGTGGTAGGATGAGGGGATCGATATTTTAGCCAGCTACAAGTTTTTCTTTATTAGAGTACATGACAATCTGGTGTAAGATCCAAGTATTAATAATCCAGGTGTTGCAACGAATTAGTTGGTGATCTGTTGAGTGTTACTTTACCTAGTACTATTTAATTATCCTAGAATGTTTGATTGATCACATTACTTTAAGAATCAGAATTAAGGTAAAGTGACGAAGAAAGAAACAAGCAAGTACCCATTAAACCCCTTGAATTCAGGGAGGGAGGGTTGTTTATTACACTAGTCCCCAAAGTTTTATGATAACGTTTTCTTATTCGTTGGTTTAACTACTTTTTGGACTTCTATTGAATTTTGATTGATTGGTTCATTAAGTTGAGTGTTTAAACTAAACGTTTAAACTACTAATAATAACAACAAAAATTTACCAGCTATCAAACAACGACAAATAAAGTGCATTACAGACAAACATACAAGTACGTTGTAATTATCTAGTAGCTGTGCTCCTAATAAAATTGTAATTAAGCAATCGTCAAACGTTACATGCAGCTAATTATTGAAAATTAACTTTTTATGGTTTGAGAAAGATAACTGTATATAATGCAATGTGCCTAATTATGTGCTGCCAAATTACTTTAATCATTTTAATTTTGTTTGTATGTTTTTGAATGTACAGTCTCTCTTCAAGCATTCGTTTTAATATCCTTGTGAACAGAGAGAGAGAGAGGGGACAATGGGCTGTTTATTACACTAGTACCCAAAGTTTTATTATAACGTTTTCTTATTCGTTGGCTTCATAACCTTGGGGAATTTAATTAAG
The DNA here is from genome assembly GCA_900241095.1 of Acartia tonsa. NCBI lineage: Eukaryota > Metazoa > Arthropoda > Copepoda > Calanoida > Acartiidae > Acartia > Acartia tonsa. The sequence continues at coordinate 6,363 of LS057401.1, forward strand.
TTTGATTGGTTGATTCATTAAGTTAAGTGTTCAAACGTTTCAACCACTAATTTTAATCTACAGAAAGAGTAATTTTGTATATCATCATTGGGGATGTACATCATTTTATCGGCCATTGTCTTATCCCTTTAGATACCTTTTTTTTGTGAAGCTTGTTTCGCTTTCAAAATCTTGTTTACAAATATTAAATATTATTTTTAAAATAGGTTAAACTTTTGTATGTTCCTAGCATCGGAAATGTAATCTTCTATTCTAGAAAATTGTTTCCTAATAGTTTGTTTGTCTAATATTGGTGCACAATTTCCTTATATGTACAATATACTAGTTAAGCTTTGTAATTGTTCGTAGCAGGTTTAATGCTATTTGATAGGCATTTGATATTCTAGTTTGGCCCCCAGAATCATATGCCTTTTAAATAAAAACCTTTAAGCTTTGTCTGCCCTGGTTTATTTTCTTAATTTTTAATTTGTGACTTATTTGTGATTAATATAGGAAGATCAAAAGTGTAGATTGATATTTCTTTATTTCATTTCTTAAAGTTTGTCTATAGCGAGGGATCTTGCTAACTGCTGAACCGATATGGACCTCCTTTACAGTCTAGTTTCTCATAGGTTCAGCGAAGGTTTGTAACTATTTTTTAGAATAATACTTCCACCTAGAAAAATAACTAGCCCCCCCCCCCAAAAAAAAAATGCATAAAACTATTGTCTTTTAAGCTTGTGTTTTGCAATTAACACGGCACATACTTTATGAAGATGATAATAATGTGACAAGGGCATTTGTGTTCATCAGTTGCGCATAATAATACAAATAGAAAAGACAAACAATAAATTGGAACACAATAAAAACCTTTTTGGATAGGTATTGTTTGAACTATTCAAGTATTTTCCAAATATGATAGTATTGAAAAGATTACCTCTATGACAAGCGTGTTTGGCTATTTTTGGATCAATGAGTACAGAAGCACTTGCGGATTATATTATTAACATTTGTTAAATGACCATAGAACGGACGGAAAAGGGACTAATCCATACAATAGAGTAGATGCGCTACAAGTAAGGTGTGTTCTTTGGTGTGTAATTATTTGAATAATCTTCTCATGGATAGAGATAAGAAATCCTTAAATATAGTTACCAGGATCTCTGTCAGTATATGTGGACTGGAGGATCTGGCTAACTGGTGAAACGTAATGATTCCCTTTTACAATAGGTCTTAGGAATGTTTATAACTAACAGAATTTTTTTACTTTTTCTTTTAAAACTAATATAAAAAATGGGGAAAGTTCGAATTCAACCCTCAGCACTTCAAGTAACCATAGAGTCCTCTAGGGCCATAGCCGCTAGTTCTTACAAAAAGTGCAGTGTATGTTAAGCAAACTTTTCTTATAAGACATGCAGACATACCTTTATATTGTAGAATTAGATATACATATTACAAAATCCATATTGAATTTTTGTTATGTTTTGCTTAACATTGTTAAGGGAAAACCTTTAACGTTATTTAAGAAAAATAATGCTGTTTTCACCTTTTAGACAGTGGCTAAAACTAATAGAAAAGGGACAGTTTTTATTTTATCCTAAAGGCGAAAGATTTAAATGAAAATCAAACTATTTCTGATCATACATTAGTTTTTTTGTTCTTAAATTCTTTTTAAGTAAAAATGGTTACCATCCTAAAAAACATAAATTGACTAATTACATCTTATACACACCTAGCAATATTTTATAACTATATGCTCAATTATCTGTTTAAAGGGTTTGCTGTTAGCAATTTTTATTAGTAGCGAAGCTACTTAATAATTAACTTTGTCTGACGGTCCGTCAGTCTAACGCTAGGGGGGGAATGTGATTCTCTCAGCTGATGTTGAAGATAGAAAGCTATTTTTTTTTGTAATGATTTCCTATACTAATGAGCATCCAGTATGCATGTTACTTTGTCCGTTAGTCTGTCAGTCATGCTGCAAAATATAAATATTGAGAATTATAAAGACACGCGAGAAAGGTTTCGTGATTCTTCATTTTAACAAATGCACTTTAAATACCCTTGTCCGTTTTCCCATACATGATTTTTTTATGCTTCACTAATTAAGAATGTTGTCATCATTGTAAAATGATTTTTTATATCTTTTTGAAAAATGCGTAGATCGGAAATACTCCCTAACTCACATCTGTCTGTTCATCCGTCTGTCAGTAACGTTAAAGGGAAATTATATCTTTTATAATTTTGTAGAATGATAAGCGAAAACATAAGCGAAACTTTTTTCGTAGTTATAATTGAATTTGGTATGATCTACAAATATTAAAAATAATGAAAACTAATAGTTTTGCTATAAATTTCAGGTAAGAAAGAAATGGAAAAATTTTACATTCTAAAGGAAATTTTTAATATTTGTAATAATTCTGACGTAGATATCAGGCATATTTGGACTTATCTAATGTTTTTGATCAGTCGCTGCGTTACCAATAAGCTTCATTGTTCTTGTTAATTTAATAATTTAATGGAATATTGTTTATGAAACCATATAAATCTTAACATAAATGTATAAATTCTAGATTTAGGAATAAAGGTTATATATGTAGAACATTAATGTTATTATAATGTATTTCAATGATAAGATAATAAACCTCTAATTTATGTACAACCCCGATTATGATCAACAAAATTAACCCTTCTAATAATCATAAATATTGGTATTTAAAGTTTGGACACTGCCAATAAAGATATTATAAAAGGCACCACAGTTTTGAGCCATCCTATATGAGATATCATGTTATATGAAACTTTGAGGTCCATTATATTTTACAATCAAATACTCCCTCCATTAGTAAACATATTTTCTGTGCACTCTTATATTGTTTTTAGAGAATTTATCCTCTATTTTTCTATCTGAATGTATAATATTTAGGGTAATCCATGATATGCTATTGATTCTTGGTGACTCCTCATTTCCGCTTGTGCTACACATAGCGTTCATATTGGGCTGTTTATTACACTAGTTCCCAAATTTTTATAAAAGCATTTTCTTATTTGTTTGCCTAAGAACTTTGGGAACTTTGATTTTTGATTGGTTGGTTTATTGTAATTGTAATTTATTGAAGGAGTAATTTCAAGTATCATCATTGGGGATGTACACCAATTTATCTGCCATTGTCGTATCCCTTTAAATCCCTGTCATTAAGACAAAGATGAAGGAACAGCTAGTGTTGTTGCAAATATATGCGATTTTGATGTTAATGTGATAAAATTGGGGAATTGTAAACACACCTTGATTATTATTTAATAACATCAGGGGGATATAATATTGAAATATTATTGGAATATATATTCCAGTATGGCTTCGTAACCGATTTGTATCTGCTGGATTAGAACTGGTTCTCAGCCATACTGAAAAATTATGTTTAAATAGATAGATATGTATTTCAATATACAAAATAACAATAATAAAATTATAGCTTTGTATTATAGACAATTTTCCACGAATATTAAAATAAAATCATCGGCCACTTGGGTCAAATAAAACTGGTTTAAACCTTTAATATTTTTATTTTAATATCCGTGAAGGCTGTCTACAATACAATATTATAAATAACTATTATAAAGACACAATTATGGACCTAAGTATTGAAACAATAATAAGTTAACAGATAAACTACAAAGATAAATTTACTAATAATATAGCAAAGATAAAATTGCTAAATGTACTCGATGTACTTTGATAAATCAATGTGAAAACGACTGGACTAGATGTTTTCAAGGTAGCTTTCTTATGGTTTAGGGTATATATTTTATTGTTTCAAGACAGGAGGAATAATAGGAGAAATAATTTTCCCTGCCAAGTTCCCCCGGCCCTAGAAATTGCCAGGGAGGGAGGAACCCTAAATTACACTGGGACCCAAAGTTTTATAACCCCGTTATCTTATTCGTTGGCTCAAATTCTTTGGAGACTTTTATTGACTTTTAATTGCTTTGTTTCAAACTAGTAGTATCCCATCCAAATGTATCAATTTAATGTCCATTGTCTTATCCCTTAAGATCCCTGCGTAATCCCACATTTGCTTATTTGCCGCACAGTTTTGACATAAGAAAACCAAGGGTCAGGGTATTCAAAGGTTTGGAAAATATAGCAATTATGATATTGGCTTACATATTTTTTTTTTATTATATTCTTTAAACGGCTTAATTTTACCACGTAGCTCCTTAACTATACGTAGCAAAGAAACCATTCTTATATTTCCAAAAAAAATAGCGGTTCTAACGGTATGCGTAGTATTTTTCTACTATCAACACAAGCCGCTCAATTTGAATTTTAAAAAGGTCCGTATTTTTTTGGCACACCCTTTAACAAAGTAAGGCAAATTATTCTATAAGTAGAATAGTGATCAGACAACTCTTTCATTCCCAGACTACTTTCTTCTTTACTGTACTGAACTATGTGTCGTTGTCTTTATACCTTATTTGTAGAAAATTTTTGCTTTTAAAAATTAAGATTATTTTTCTATACTTTATTATTGTGTACTTCCTCAAATACATAATTTTCGACTTTACGGAAAGTGGACCTTGAGCAAAACCTGCTGATTTAGCCACTAATTCCAATAATCAATAACAACCAAAATTGGCGATGG
>LS057402.1:0-10984 GCA_900241095.1 Acartia tonsa
TCTATCTATCTATCTATCTATCTATCTATCTATCTATCTATCTATCTATCTATTTATCTATTTATCTATCTATCTATTTATCTATCTATCTATCTATCTATCTATCTATTTGTTTCTTAGTACAATGAAGAAATATGAGAACATACAATTCCATTATTTATTTCCAGTAATCTAAAGGGATAAGACAATGGCCGATAAATTGATGTACATCCCCGATAATGATACACAAAATGTAGTTGTGGTAGAAACTTTAGGACACTCTACTTAAAGAACAAACCAGTCAAATTAAGAAAAGTCCCCAAAGTTTGAAACAAATAGGGGAAATTGATTATAAAACTTTGGGGACTACTGTAATAAACATCCCAATGTCCCCTCCTTCTTTGGCTCTATATATCTAACTATATTTCTATATTATAGACAATATATATCTTTCTATCCATCCATCCGTTTGTATGTCTATCTATCTATCTTTCTTTCTATTTAACTATCTATCCCTCTTTCTTTTTTTTCTTTTTTTATCTATATTTCTTATTTATTTATCTATCTATCTATGTTTGTGTGTGTAGATATCAATTTCATGCACTTAAGAGTAAGCAATATATATTTTCATTTATTTTTACATAAAGATTTCTTATATTTATTTATAAAATCTTCACATAATACCATACTAGCGGCAACGCCCCTAATATTTATGGGCTCTTCATTTGAAAATAAAATAGCCTAAAACTATCCCGGGATATAAGTGAAGCTTTTCCAAAATACAGAACTCGAACAGTAGTAATCGAAATCTTAAGCTACAGACAAAAAACATTAATGACTATACAATAGGAAAAAGGATATAATATTCACTTTTCTTGGTAATGGACTATAGCGTTTGCGCCCCTAGCATCAAGGGGAGGGAAGGTGGTAAAATAGCCTAAAAACATCCCAATATATAAAACAAAATATAAACTAGCCTGAAACCATCCAAGGACCTCTAGGGCTTTCCGAAAATGGAGAACTCAATCGGTTCAATTAGACAAAGTGAAGTATCTGCACATCTAAAAGAAAAAACCGACAACCTTCTACTGTTACCGACTGACAGACGGACAAAAAGACATAAACACTTGCAGAGTAGATTCGCTACTAAAAATTTTCTACTATGCAAAGTAAAATTTGATGTATTTTTTTTTTATAGGATTTTGAATAATAATGATGATACACAAAATTACCTCTTCTATAGATTTTAATTATTGGTTGGACAATAAAATTAATTTACCAACCAATCAAAATTTAAGTTCCCAAAGTTTTTAAGCCATATGAAAAAGATAACGTTATTAAAAAACTTTGGGGACTAGTGTAATAAACAGCCTAATGTCCCCTCCCTCCCAGATAAAAGCAGATTTGCTGTGTAATTTGAACTCACATTCAATAGATACACTTGTTCCAAATATTTTTAGTAGCGAAGCTACTCTATAGTTAGAGTATGTACGTACGTTCGTCAATCTATGCGTAACGGTTAGCTCTTTTCGATTATTTGACATGTTAGAATTATCTTACCGACTTTAATTAGATGATGATTCCTGGAAAATTTAAAACATGCTGCTTTTTAAAACTTATTTTGACAACAACTATTTGTGTGATATAATTATCCTGGTCATCTGATTTTTGGAACATTGATTCCTAATACAATAAGATAGAATATTTCAAGCAAAGCATCTCTATAATCATCTCAAATCTTGATTGGTTGGTTCAAACATTCAGTGTCCAAACTTATGCACCAATAGTTTCAATTTTCAAATTTTGTGCATAATTCTTTTTGAAAAACACCAACATAGCGTGCATTGTCTTATCCCTTAAGATCCCTGTTTTAACTCTTTAATTATTGACGTACAATTGTTTAATTGTGTGTATATAGTTTCATTTCTATGGATTCTGTAATCCTTGTATAATAAATACATGTATCTATTTCATTATATTTTACATTATAGATCAATAAACATTTGTACATTCAAATGTTTTTTAAAAGATTTTTTGATTAACAAGTATAACTATGCTTCGCTTATAACATAGTCGAAAAGTTAAAAATCAACATGTTTTTAATGGACGTACAAACATTCTGTAAACGATTCTAGATTTGCTATGCTATCTAAATCGTACCAAACTACTAAAGGAATCACCATATCAAGTTTGAATTTGATAGGATAATTCTAACATGTATAGATTAACGATAAGAGCAATCCGTTATGAAATTATAGAGAGGTTATTAACATTAAAATTTAATTTTTGATGATTTTTATCATAATTTTGAAAGATTTCTACAAAAATAATTTCGGTAGCGAATTTTTAATCGATTCTCTAATTAAATTAGTGAAGTATAGATAAGCTTTGCTTTGAATTCAAAATATATTAAAGTTCAAGCATTATATTAATAATTGTAACTTAGACTTTAACATCGGATTTGATGCTAATTTGATTAATTGACAAGAAATTCAAGATAATAAGGATGACAATTTCCATAAAGCGAATCTCTGAAACTGTAGAACAAACAAACATTAACATTTGTATATAGAGTATTAGAACTGAAATATAAATGAAAAAGTATAAACCAAATTGTAAGTAAATTTGTTGCAAAACTGTATAAATACAGGATACTGTTTAGAAAATTTTGGTAAATATACTCATAATTTCCAATCTTATTGTACAACAATCTTGAAATGGCATCGGCATTAAGAAAAAACGCTTACCTTATAAAGAAGATACAAATTGGGAGGGGGTGGGGGGCGTTGTTCCCTCCCCCTAAAAAGTTATAAACCTTCCAGGGACCTATAAGAAGCTGTAATGGAGAACCATATAAACTGGTAGTAGTGGCTAAATTTTCAACCAATAATTTTTATCTAACGGAGGGATAATTTTGTGTGTCATCATTGGGGATGTACATCAATTTATCGGCCATTGTCTTATCCCTTTAGATTTCCAACTTTAAAGTACAACAATCTTGAAATGGCATTGGCATTAAGATAAAAAGCTTACCTTTTAAAGTAGATAAATGTTCTAATGGGAGGGGGGGGATATTTTCTTCTGCATTGCAGTAAAATTACACAATTTAGAGATGTGAGAGAGAGGGAGTAAGACACTCAAAGAGTGACTTACTCAACCATTTTTTTCATCTCCATGTATGTATCCATCCACATACATAGAATTTTTTGTTGACATGCAAAAAATATGTCAGTAAATCACTAAAAGTCACTAAAGAAAGTTTATTTTTATACTAAAAAAGTCTTTAAGCACTTTTTTTTTGTTTTGTCTGTAGGGTCTGCCTTTGGTAGTTGATAGCTGAGGTATAATTGTGTTGGATAGACACACATAGTGAATACTAGACCCAACAATGATACAACTAGCTTATACTCAGAGAGAGAGAAAGAGGGATGGAGAGAGAGAGAGAGTGAGGGAGAGAGAGAGATGGAGATAGAGGGAGAGAGAAAGGGAGAAAAAAGAGAGGGGAAAGAAACTTCAAAGAAGGAATAGAAATAGAGAGTGAATGAGGACTAAGGCTGAAAAAAGGAGTGAGGGTTAGAGAGAGAGAGAGAGAGAGATAGTGAGGGAGAGAGAGTGAGGGAGAGAGAGAGGGAGTAAATGAGGTCTAAGGCTAAAGAGAGTAAGAGACAAAGGGAGAGTTAGGAAAAGAGGTATAAGGCTAAAGAGAGAGAGAGAGAGACAGAGAGAAAGAGAGATTATGAGGGAGGACTAAGGTCGGAAAGAGTGAGGGTTAGAGAGAGAGAGATAGTAAAGAAGGACTGAAAGAAGGGGAGAACTATAAAATGGAAGGCAAAGGAATATTATATTAGCACAGTTTTTAAAGGTCTTTTAGATTATCTTTCTGACATTGTAAAAGCATGAAACTTAAGTTAGAGATAAAAAAATTAAAGTAAAAAAGTTGTTTTTCAATATAGAAGTGTTTTTTTTTAAGTACTTCTTTTCAGGGAAGCTACAAATAGGTCCTTTTATTATTATAGAGAATTTATAGGGAGAATACTCTACCATACCAATTACAGAAGCCTATTGGAAAAAACTTTCTGTGTATCTTAGAAGGGATCTAAATGGAAAAGACAATAATGTAAATACCCATTGATAATTATTCCTTCTGTGGACTATATTATTGGGTGAAAAGTTTAGAAACTTTAATCTCGGAAGCAGTTAATAGAAATTCACTAGAAGAACTTAAAGTTTTTGAGCCAACGAGAAAGATAACACTGTAATTTACAGTCCAATGTTCTCTCCCTCTCATACTGTATAATGTCTGGCACTTTGACTTTTTCAAAGCGTTTGGAATAGATTTTCTATCCTTCAAAACTTCTTGTTTTAGTAATGTGGATACCCCCCCCCCAAAAAAAAAAACTAAACATCAATTATAGTCCTTTGTCATATCGGGTTGTTTATTACGCTAGTCCCCAAAGTTTTTAAACTTTTTAGTATTGGTTGGCCTAACACCTTCATGAGGGATCTAATTTGCATTGGTTGGTTCATTAATTTGGGTGTCCGCACATTTCAACCACTAAAAGTAATCAACAAAAGGGGGAATTTTATGTAATATTATTCGTGTTTTACATCATTTTATCGGCCATTTAGATCTCTGAGTTGAACATTTGTTATAAAGAAAAAGGTTTTAAAAACTGTATTTATATTGACAGTAAAAGGGGAGAAAGAAGAAAAGTAGAGAAAAAGAGAAGGGAGAGAGAAAAAGAGAAAGAGAGAGAAAGAGTAAAAAAAGAATAAAACATTAGAGGAGAGTTTAGAAAGAGAAAAGAATTAGAGAGGGGTGAAATAAAGAGATATAGAAAAAAAGGGAAAATATAAGGAGAGAGTTTTATAAAAAGAGAGAGAAAGAGTTACATACAGAAAGATAGAGGGAGAGAGTAATGGAGAGAGATAGAAAAAGATAATGTGAATATATTGATCCCCCCCCCCCTCTACCCGGCTTTCCTTAACTATAACATACATACAACAATATAGCAATAGATATATTATTATTTGGATGTTGCACCAGATTTTTATGTACTCTGATAAAGTGATGCTTTCAGCTGGCTAAAATAACAATTCAACCCCTTTAACTCATCCCCTCCCCTCCTACTGAATGAACGATCTGAGCGATAACGGATGTTCATTTTATCAACCTATATTGACGACAATTTTTCCCCTTTCAATATATCCACATATTGTATATCCATTATAGCAGAGCCTTTCTTTTTCTTGTAAAAATCAACTACTGTGGAAAAAATAATAAAAGGCAAAGTTGTCAAGATTTCAAGGCTTTTTAAAGAGGTTAGGATTAATTTTTGGGTACAGAATTAATTAATTCATTAGTGCTTGTAAAAAGGTATTCAAAAGGGTAAATTTTACTACATGACATCGAATTGTTTTAGAGATATTGTTATCTATATACTTCCTATCGTTATATCCTATTGTATAAAGTATTATATTATATTTTAACATTTTATTAATAGAAAACAATTGTTTCACTACTAAATATATCATCATTACATAAATTAGTAAGGTTTTTTGTTTGTCTGTTTGTTTAAAACATACTAACCGCTGAATTGATTGAATCTCTATTGTAGAAAAGCTTTTCATAGGTTTTGTTATGGTTTTAGGCTATATTACTGCCCTCCTTTCCCTAGAGGTTTAGAGGATAGCCTCTAGTATAAAATTACAAAGTAGAATGATTTCTGGATGAAGCTAAAGATCTTGATAACCACTGGACCGATTGGGCTACGCTTTTCAGCGGATATACCTACTAATATTACGAAGGTTTTAAGCTATTTTCTCAGGGTTTGGGGTTATAAATAAAGTATTGCTTAGAAACCGATTAATAGAAATAGTTTTCAGCCATACTTTAAAATCATTTATAGCATCGTTTTACAGACAATTTTCCGCGAATACTAACTAAAAATCATAAAATTAATACCAGTTTTGTTAGCCTTGGCCTTTAGTCCCTTGGAGTAAACAAAACTGGTTTTAGTCTAATAATTTTTCATCTTAATATCCGCGGAAAGCTGTCTATAATACGATGCGATAGATAACTATTAATAATCTTGACAAGTATTTATGAAACATTGTAAGGTTAAAAACAACACAAGAACAAAAATATTCATAAAACTTAAAGAATAGAAAAAAATAGGCAAAAAATCAATAAAAAAATTGAAATGTACAAAAAGATAAATTCTGTCTAAATAATGATCTAAATGGATAAGACAATGGTTGATAAATTGATGTACAATGTACATCCCCAATGATGATTCACAAAACTACCCCTTCTGTAGACTTCTGTGGTTGAAACTTATGGACACTCAACTTACTGAACCAACCAATCAAAATTTAATAAAGGTCCCCAAAGTTGTTAAGCCGACGAATAATAAAATCGTTATTATAAAACTTTGGGGACTAGTGTAATAAACAGCCCAATGTCCCCTCCCTCCCTAAACATATACCCTATATTAATAATCTTGATAAGTATTTATGAATAGTTATAAGGTTAACAAGTTGTTAAAAACAACAAGGACAAAAAATACATAAAAGATAAAATAAAATTAAAACTTTTTGAGTTTCAGAAATTAACAAGAAAAATATTAATTCTGAATTTTTAACAAAATTTTAAATAAATTTGTTGAAAAATTACTTATGCTTAAATACAGGATACTGTTTAGGGATATGCGTATAATTTTGATAATGACAAGCTTCACTTATAAATCCTTGTTGTCCTAGGATTCATTATTCCAATAATCAGGTGAATAGGAAAATTATATCATTCCAAAAATTATTATCAAAAACTCAGCTTGTTTTAAATGGACATACGGACTTTCTGGTAACGATTTTTAAGTTACTACAATTAAATCGTACATAACTTCGTAAATAACTGTTATAGGAATCAGCATAAAAAGTTTGAAATCTATAGGACAATTCTAACATGTCTAAATCAAAGAAAAGAGCCATTATGGAGGGATGAACCGATTCAAATTAAAAAGGCCTGCTTTAATTAATTATAGGGAAGCTTCACTTTTAAACAATACAAAAAGATACAGAAACACTTTTTGTCTCGATAATGATCATTTTTGAGTAGCAAAATAGATTATTTTTACCATTTACCTGTTTAGGGAAGACATTGAGGAAGGGGATATAAGTCCCTAAAGTTTTATAATAACGAATTCTTATTCGTTGGTTTAACAACTTTGGCGACTTTAATTGAATTTTAATTGATTGTGTCATTAAGTTGAGTGTCCAAACGATTCAACCACTCATTAAAAACTACAGAAGAGGTACTTTTATGTATCATTAATGGTAATGTATATCAAATTATCTGCCATTGTCTTATCCCTTAGGAAAGCTAAGCTTTTTAGAACATGATTTTGTATTAATAATATGCTCCCACTCCATCAAGTAGGCCAATTAACAAAACTTTTGGTGGTTTTCCTCAAAGTGCCTGTTCAGCACCACCGCCCTTCTTTCTTTACTTATTTGAAAATAAGGAGGGGTAGAAGGAGGCCACAAACCCTGCGGGGCTTCCTAGTAACCAATATAACCTAACCTAACCTTATATAAGGAATAAACAAGCAAACTACACTCTGTCTCATTTTCAATCTATCTTAAAACAGGGGGCGGTATAGTGATCGACTAGGCACTTGGAAGGAATGCTTTTTGGATTATAGCTGCTCTAGAAGTATCATGAACTGAACATATACGTTAACATCAAAAGAAAACAATAGTCTCACTAACAGTTGTGCCTTGGGCCATGATATGGCTATCTAATGTTGCTTTGAAATATCATATTCATTTTAAAGTGTAAATTGCGGGGGGCGGGGTTAAACTGTTTTTACTGGGTGTACATAAAAAAGTTTTTGTTTGTCTATTTATATCTTGGTTAAGTTGTTAAGACTTACAGACTTTTACCCCCCCCCCAAAAAAAAATTTTTTTATTAAATATCTAGTATTAAAAATTTTTTTTTGTTAAAGATTTTTTTTTGGGGGGGGGGTATTTACCCCCCCAAAATTGTTTGGGGGGGTAAATACCCCCTAATAAATGTTTGGGGGTGCCTACGGCACCCCCAAGGAAGAGGTAAATTTTAAATGGGGGGGTAATCACCCCATTACCCCCCCCCCTTGGACGTCTATGATGTTAATCAAAGTTTAATCCCTTGTCAGCCACCAGCTAAGGCTATGGGTTCAGTCATTTGTTAATAAATATAAAAAAGAGTAAATATTTTTAAATTTTCATTTAGACTTACAGACAGAGAGACACCGTTCCTTTTAGAGTAGCTTTACCATGAAAACAACAAAATTTAATTATCAATTTTATTTAACGAATTTGAAAAATATATCAAATATTGACATTACAAGTGGCGAACGAAAAAATTCGCAATCTCAAATAATGCGACCACTAGAAAATGCGCGCCATATTGCTCTACTCTGGGCAATGGGTGTTATCAGAAAGACACATGTTATCAAAGTTTAGTCCTTTATCAGCCACCAGCTGGCGGAATATCAGCTCAGTCTGAAATTTAAATGAATATAAATACGTGGATATATTGACAGGGAAAAATTTGTCATCAATTTAGGTTTATAATTTGTATCTCGTTTATTGGTCAGTTTATGATGGGATGGGGTAAAAGAGAAGTATGGGGGGTATCATTATTTTAGCCAGTTGTGAAAAGTACTTTATTAGAGTGCATGAAATCTTGCGCAACAACCAAGTAATAATATATCAGTTGAAATTAAAGAAGGATGACAATCTTTATAATGGTAGAAAAGCCAGGGATCTAAAGGGATCAGACAATGGCCGATAAACTGATGATACACAAAATTACCCCTTCTGTAGTTTATTTTTAGTGGATGAAACGTTTAGACACTCAACTAATCAATCTAATTTTAATAAAAGTTCACAAAGTTGTTAAGTTAACAAAAAAGAAAACATTATAAAACTTTGTGGACTAAAAAGCCCAATGTCCCCTACCTCCCTGAGAAAAATATAAAAATTATAATCAATGATGACAACATTGATAAGCTTTTTGAAATTTGTTGGAAAAAACTGAATAAGACTAGGATAAAGTCATCCTATACCTCATCGAAAAAAAATAATAAAAATATTTTCATCCCCCCAGGCCCTCCCCAAATTGTTATAATTTTGGGGGTTATATGCCTTCCCTATATAATTCAAATTCCAAGTATAGAATACAATATTTTAATAACAAGTTTAATAACAAATTATGATATTTTATTCTAAGAATTTAGATATACTTATATTTTCTAATAACACTTATCAAATTTGTAAGTAAATTTTTAAGAGTTTAATTTAGAAAATTACATTCAATATTACAAGGATGGCAACTCACAAAAATGCCAATGCTTAATTAACAAATTAAATGGAGAAAGGGAGCATTCGCAATTAAAGACAATTAATATAATCTTTGATATTTAAAAGTATTTTTAAGTTTACAATGGAAATTTGCTGGTTAATATTTACCATATTTACACTTACTATGGTTTTAAAGGTTTTAAACAATAGAATGATTCTACCTTAAAGCTATCTGTTAAAGTTTACTAACAAAAAGAAACACCATAAATGTAGAAAAGTTTTGCTTTTTGTAATTTAATATAAAAAATTATTTACCTCAGGAAGCATAGCATCAATGTTTCTATTCCTAAAAGCATAAAAATTAATGATTAAGAAAAAACAAGAAAGATTATGCTTAATAGTAGCAAAGCTTTTTTAAATGATAACAAACTAATATAAAATACAGATAACTAAATAAAGAAAAGGCTTTTCCCTTGTAAGATAATGTACTTATGGAGATTATAGAGTATAGCTATGATATAGACACAAAGAAACATTAACTATAGAGTACCTTCATTTCTATTATTTTTTAAAAATTTTAAGATATCTTAATAAACTTGATTTGATATTCTATTAATCTTTTATGTAATAGCACACTTTTAAATTTTAATTACTTTTTTTGATTTTTTAGGTTGAAGTTAAATATTAGATTAGAAATGTAAAATAAATAATAAAATTTTTCAAACAAGGATGGTTTAGTGCTTGCACTTTGAAGGAAACCTTGCCTTATAAACCTTACCTGGACAAGACGTAGCCTCCATTGTAGGTAAGGGCTGGATTCTCTCCGCACCAGAACACAAACATGTAATCTGGCTCGGGCCAGGAGACCACATACCATTTCTCAACCTGAATTATGTTTTATAGTAGAAAGGCTGATCGGCATATATCATCTGTCTGTTGTCAATCTAAAGTATCAAATAATATCAGGTAAGGATTCTGCATATCATTTCTCATCCTGAATTATATTTTGTAGTAGAAAGGCTTCCTAAAAATTAGCATATATCTATATCTATCTATCTATCAATCTAACACTTAGGGAGAAGGAATGGCTCTAAAAGCTAAGTTAGATAGTTCTAGCTGGGAAGTGTTTTTAGATTGGAAGGACTGACCAAAGAGTTTCAAGAGTGTAAATACAATCAGGCCACAAAACTACATACAATTTCTCTACCTAAATACCTAGTCTTTTTTGCATCACAGTTATTTAACAATTGGCCAATTTACATATGTCCTAAACTATTCTTTAATTGGCCAAAGGACAACAGCAAAATTTGATTCTATACCTGAGGCAACAAAGGAGCATCAGCAGGTCCATAGTCCAGCCTGATGTAACCAGAAGAGGGCAGGGTGGCAATTGGAATGGTTACAATAATATCTAAAACAAATTATAAAAATGTAAATTTTATCCTTCTATAAAAATTATTAATTTTAGATCTCTACCAAAGATCTTCCTAATTCTTATTTAGGAAAGGATTATTTACTAAGTATATTTGCGATTACTTTTATTTAATGAAATCTTCCAATTTTTAACATGTACAAAACGTCCTGCTTAATTGCTTCAAGATCCATGTCAGATCTATATAGGAAATAAATGTCTATAAACGAGCTCAAGTTTTCCAAGGA
>LS057403.1:0-10984 GCA_900241095.1 Acartia tonsa
TGTGTGAAAGATAAAGAGCCCAAACTGCGTGACTTTTTAAGTATGGGTATGACACATAACTGAGAGTTGGAATTTTTTAATATCTCCATCCTGGCGGGCACAGGATGCCAGCAAACCTGGCAGGGTCATCCAGGTAAAGAGCTTGAAAGCCTCAGGTTCAATATTTTATACTTTAACTCTTGCAGGGAGGGAGAGGACATTGTATTATAAATTACACTTTGGGTACCTTGATTGGTTGGTTACAATTTATCAGTATCCAAACTTTTCAACCAATGATTTTTATTAACGAAGGAGTAATTTTGTTTATATTCATTGGAGATGTACTTCAATTTATCGTCCATTGTCTTATCCCTGAAGATTCCATGAATTAATGGAATCTAAAAATGATAAGTATATTTTAATTTAAAATTTTTTTTCAGGGATCAAATGACAGAACAACGAAAGTTAAAGCAACGAATGGGTAAGATTTCATAATTTATTTAGGGCGAAGAGTCTAAATAGTATCCTAACCCTACTAAGGACGTCCAAGCGTTTTCCCTATTGGGGGTTATTTAAGTTTTCGGAAGGTATTTTTCGCCCCCCCCCCCCTCTCTCTTAAAAATAATCGGTGGGGGATAAAAATACACCTGAGGTGAATTCTTGAAAAAACTTTTGCCCCACTAAAATTAGTTTGCCCCACCAAAATCAGAGAGGCAAATTAAAATTTTAGAGGGGATAATTTTGCCTCACTAAAATTTTATTGGGGCAAACTGATTTTAGTTGGGCAAAAGTTTTTTAAGAATTCACCTCTGTTAGGTAAAATCTAATTTCCCCCTAAAAAAATTCGGGTTTCTGCGGCACTTTAAATGTAGGTTACAATTGTTTTAAACCTATTCTTGACCTATTAAAAGCTTCACTATAAATAATATCTAGCTGTTAGCGAGATCTTAAGCTACTTAGACAACCAGACATCCTGTTACTTTTAATAATTATATCTTATTTTGTTTTAGGATTATTTCACAATGCCCCAAACATAGCCGGACTAGCAGGGAATAGAGATTAGAAATTAATATTAGAAACACGCTTGCAGTAGCATATACCAGAGAGAGAGAGAATGGACAATGGGCTGTTGATTATATACACTAGTCCCCAAAGTTTTATAATAACGTTGTCTTCTTCAACGATTTGGTTGGTTAGGTGTCCAAATGTTTTAATCACTAATTTTAATACACTGAAGGGGTAATATTGTGTATCATCATTTGGGATGTACATCAATTTATCGGCCATTGTCTTATTCCTTTATTTCTCTGAGCACATACACATTATAATACACAGTTGCAATATCATATAGAAATATAGTTATATGGGATATACCGAGGGAGGGAGGGGACATTGGGCTGTAAATTACACTGGTATCCAAAGTTTTTTAATCATGTTTTCTTATTTGTTGGCTCAAAAACTTTGGGTACTTCGATTGAAAATGTTTATCAATTTATCGTCCATTGTCTTATCCCTTTAGATTCCTGGACAAACTACTTAAATTCCCATTTTTATAAAAACCAAAAAGAATTTTCTAAAATTACTTAATTTGACACGCTTTTACAGAAATGCCCATTTCCCCTGTAATTAAGCCACTTAAAAAATATCCCAGTATGGCTTTGAAACCGATTAATATCCGCTGGGTTAGAACCGGTCCACAGTCATTCTGAAAAACCAAGTATGGCATCGTATTACAGACAACTTCCACGAATATTAAAATAAAAATTATGAAATTAATACCTACCAGTTTTGTTATCCATGACCTTTCGCCCCTTTTGGTTAACAAAACTGATTTTAATCTTTTAATATTTCATTTTAATATCCGCGGAAAGCTGTCTATAATACGGTGCGATGAATAACTATTATTATTTTAGTTTTTATTCTCATTTTATGATGTTTTTTTATGATATCATTATGTTTTTTTTCATTAAATGTTCTTATTTTTATTGCTAATAATGTAATCATTTAAACCTGTGATATATAAATGGGAATTGTTCATTAACTGGATGTAAAGTTTTTTAAAAGCAAAGCTATTCTAAAATTAGTGTCAGTACGCCCGTCCGTCAGTCTTTAACGGGTATCTCTTATCGTTAACTTAAGCAGTTTTTTAAAAATTACTTATATTTTTATACTTAAACATTTATTTTCTGCTAGTTCTGTTCTGACCCGTTTAAGTCTTAATATCCATTTGTCCTACAGTTTCAGAGCTTCGCTTTTATGGATGTTGTTAATCGTATATTTTTTTGTTGTTGCTTTAGTCTTTAACTAAAGTAAAATTTGTAAAATAATATAGTTTTTTTTTTCATGTGGTTTAATAAGAATAATTCTAAGTATTTAATTTTTAATTTTGTTTTAGCATTGTATAATATTTTTATTTTTTAAGCATGGGTATAATTTGTGATTAATGTACAGTTCTGTTTTATCTTGTAAAATTTTGAATAAAGTTAAAGTAAGAATAAAATTTTTATTTTTATCATTTTTATAAAACACAAAATGATCGAAAACATTCTGTTATCTGTCAAAAAGTAAGTATGTATATTTTAACAAGGATGACAACATCCATGAAAGCAAAGCTCTGAAACGGTATGACAGACGAACTTTAACTCTTGTAGAGTGTGAATATGCAAAATATAAATAAATCAGTTTTGAAAAAAATTTTTGTAAATTTGTTGCAAAACTTAAATTCAGAATATTGTTTAAGGACAAACTTCTTAAATTCAGAATATTGTTTAAGGACATACTGACATTTTGAATACTTGATTATAAAGATGCTTCACTTATAATATTGAACCTTATTGTAATATGATTCAATACTCCAAAAATCAGATCAATCGCACCTAATTAGTACAGGAATCACCATGCAAAGTTTGAAATCGATAGGACAATTCTAACTTGCCTAAATTTACGGAAAATAACTATATTTTGTGGACGTACGGACGGACAGACCCTAATTATTAGAAAGCTTCGCTTTAAACAAGTGGTATGTTAGGGGGTATTTTTCAGAGATAAAAAGGCATAAGACAATGACCATTAAATTAATGTACAATACATCCCCAATCATAATAGATAAAATTAATTCTGTAGATTAAAATCAGGGGTTGAAACGTTTGGACACTGAACATAATGAACCAACCAATCTAAGTCCCCAAAGTTTTTAAGCAAACGAATAATAAGACTTTATTACGAGCACATTGTCCCCTCCCTCCTGGGAATTTTCATTAATCAGTACAACAAGGATGACATCGACCATAAATATTGAAGCCCAAATAAATTATGGATGGACAAAGAGAGGTATAGAGCAGATATTTAGTTGTCAACGGAAATTTAAGATTCAAACTATCAACTCTCCGACGACGAGCGGACGTGCTTCGTGTTGAACCTCTGCTATAGTGGCCAATAATATTTTTTACAAAAAAAAATGAATTACTTTTATAAAGATAAATGAAGCCTCCCATGAAATAAAAAAGTGCCAAATACAAAGCTTCTCTGAGTAGAAAATCTAGATAATATTAGCTTTTTATTAAATTTATGTAACAAACATATTATTTTAAACAGTTTCTACATTTTGTATATTTAATTTACATTTATTTATATACTTTTTGTATATCTATCAAATTTCTGGCAGCAAAGACGACCTTTAAAATATTCTCTATAAAGAAGTTACATAAATATCATATGTTTTGAAATTTTCCCAAGAAGCAGACAAACAAGGCCTTAGGCAATTTTATAAGAAAACTCCTTCTCATACACACTGCACAGTCCAGTTTTCTTCCTTAGTTATAAGAGAATAGAGTGTTTTGTTTATGATAAATTTAAAAAGTAAAGCTTTTCTATTATTAGGGTCAGTCCATAAGTTAGTAAAAATATAACTCTTATCATTTATTAGACATGAGAGAATTGTCCTATTGATTTAGAACTTTGCATGATTATTCTAGTAGCAGTTAGGAACAAAATTGTATTATTTCTTTAACCATTAACAGAAAATAATAAGACTAAAAAAGTAAAGTCATTTTATTAATTACAAAAAGAACAGCTACATAAAAGTAGAGTTTCGATCGAATTACATAAAATTTATTGTTTTATTTAACCATAACTAATTTTTTTTTTTTGGGGGGGGGACCTATCCATAATAGGAGCCACTATATTGGGGCAATCTTAAAAGGACATACAGATGCAAAGTCTAAAGGTTAAGGACAAATAAAATCTGGGTAACAGTTTTAAAATTGGAACTTGCATAAAGTTGCTTAAATAGGGGTCAGATAAGGTGAGCATTTTAGCCTCCCGCCTCCCCAATAAATTAAGAACTCTCCAAAGGCATTATCTTTAAAGGATTAGATATATTAAGTGTGTAATTGAGAGGGATCATTGGGTTGAACTCTCCTTTTAACAAAAAATCTGATTCTGTCTTTCTATCTATCTACATATTTATATTTAGTTATAAGTTTATAAGTATCTCTATAATAAAGCCTGTAATATTTGGAATGTTTCATTCTTTTTTTTTATTTACACAAATCTAAGGAGTGTAGTTGATTAATATTTTTCATCTCTGAACTTTTCATAAAACAAAGACGACATTTGTAACTTTTTCTCTAAAGAATTTGCTTAAATACCATATGATTACAATATTCCCAAGAAGCAGACAAAATAGCCTGAGGCAGTACCACTAAAATAACAATTCAGAGTCAAATAAGCCTTTAACAACACAGACATGATATAACTGTCTGATTGTTCTAAAGCCTTTTGAACATAATTCTAACATATCTCTTTGACCCTTTGCATACTTATATAGATCAAAAATAGTTTTTACAGTTGTTTGACTGACCCTTTAGATTGTAAAAACTATTAAACCTATTGAGCTCTCAATTTTAGAGAAGCTTTGTGTCAAGGTGGTTTAGGTTTTTTTACTGTAATTTTCTATCTATCTATATATCCCTTAATTCATCTATCTATCTATAATAAATATCTATCTATCCATCTATTTATCTCATAGTCTTTCTATAAATCCACGTGTCTGTCAATATATCTATCATTCTTTCTATTTATCTATCTATCTATCCATTCTTTCATTTATCTATTTATCTATCTATCTATTTATCTAGTACTCTTTCTATATATCCACATGTCTGTCTATCAACACATTGTTTTATTATCAATCTATCTATATATTTTTCTTAGTAGTCTTTCTATATTGCCACTTGTCTGTCTAAGCTATCTATCTTTCTACAAAAGTATTAGGTCATGCCTCATATATACAGGGAGAGAGGGATGAGGCATTGGGGACTGATTGTTACTCTGGTACCCCAAGTTTTAAAAGCAAACTTTCTCATTCTTTGGCTAAAAAACTTTAGGATCTTAATTGGAGTGTTAAACTTTGCATTTTCCCAACTTTTTGACCAATAATATACAGAATTTTGGTTGCACATCAATTTATGCTTTATAAATAATGGAAGGGAGGGGAGGGGACATTCAGAAGAAAATAAAAATAAAACCTATTATCTAAGTTGATACTATGTATTAGTATCCAAACTTTTCCATCAATAATTTTTGTTTTTTAAAGCCTGCCCTGAACCATCTTCACTGCCGTTTACAAGATCTTAATAAACACACTAAAACTCTTTCTTTATTGTATAATGGTCATAATATTTCAATATAAAGGAACGATGAGCTCTTTATTTCACTAGTCCCCAACGTTTTATGATAAATATTTTTTATTAGTTGGCTTACCAACCTTGTGGACTTTTGTTTTGAAAATTTTGATTGGTTGGTTCATTAAAATTTTAATCAACATATGTGTAATTTTGTATATTATCAGTGTGGATCTACTCCAAGTTATTG
The DNA here is from genome assembly GCA_900241095.1 of Acartia tonsa. Classification (NCBI taxonomy): domain Eukaryota; kingdom Metazoa; phylum Arthropoda; class Copepoda; order Calanoida; family Acartiidae; genus Acartia; species Acartia tonsa. Next base: position 5,854 of record LS057403.1, read on the forward strand.
GCCATTGTCTTTTTGATTTATTTATCTATACATCCATCCATCCTTTTATTCATCTATCTATATAGCAGAGGGTCTTGCTAACCACTGATCCAACATTGTTCTCCTTTACAGTGAAGCTTTGGGTATAGTCCCTTTCGTAACATCACACCTTCTTCATATTTTTCACAGTAGCTTTTCTCCTATTTCTAGCCCCTGTGGGGGGCTCTAACCCTATGGGGCAAATTACCTAACCCTGTGGGACAATCACCTAACCCAGTATAACCTAACCCAACCTAAAATTACCTATAAAAAGCCATTTTAAAATACAACAAATCACCTATTATGGGGCGATGTTATGAAAGGGACTATTCCCGAAGCTTCTTATAGGTCCTTATATGGGTTTAGGATATTTTTATGAATAAGTCTTTTGTAATTTATCGGCCATTGTCTTATACCTTTAGACCTATCTATCTATCTATCCATCCATCCTTTTATTTATCTATCTATCTAGTAGGAAGATTTTTTGCCTGTAGCCAAGGATCTCAATAACCACTGAATTAATATTTGTTCTCATTAATATAGTCTGATATAATTTTTCAGCCATTGTCTTATCCATCTAGACCTATCCGTATATCTATTAATCTATTTATCAACCTGTCCTTTTATCTAGTATCTTTTCTATCTATCTAGTAGGAAGCTTTTTTTGTCTATAGCAAAGGATCTCGCTAACCACTGAACCAATACTGTTCTCCTTTACAGTGAAGCTTCTTATAGGTCCTTTGTCGAGTTCAAGCACCCGATGGGCCTTAATTCGACTCACAACTACCAATCCTAACCTTTAAAAACAATAAACAACCCGAGGACTGCAAAGTCTTTAATTACTTTATTGTTATTAATATTCATGTATAACTTTAAGACCATCGACTTAAATAGTATTTTTAGCTTTTTAAAAGAGCTTTTTAGAAACTTTGGTTTTAAAAATCTCTGTTGATACATTCTTTAATTTTTCTTTTTCTTTATCTGGTGTTAAATTGTATAGAGAACAAGAACATATGCTACTTTTAATGATACAGGCTATATACCCTGAAAGATACTTTTTTGTGGGTCCTACTGTAGGTATTAAATATATATAAAATCTATAGTTTTTGTGGTATTCAAGTTATCACAAAAATTGATTCAACACAGATTATAACACACATAATAATAATAGGGGGAGGGGTAAACTTTCATCACACGCATTGCCTCTGTAGGCTCTACAATGTCATGGAAAGGATTATAATTTAAACAATATGACCCATCTCTCCAAATTTGATCACCCAAAATGAATTTATTTTCAGAAAAATGTTATTCTTTATTTTGTTCATTTTTATTCTACACCTGAAAACCATAGGTAAGTTTTTAAATGTAGATTCTTATGAACAAATACTGAAGACAATGGTTCTAGGCGTTAGTAATTTTGGATTGGAAGGAATGATTAAGAGAGATAGAGAGAGAGAGAGAGAGAGAACGAGATTTTTATCTTATTTGATTCTTTTGCAGATTCCTTGCCATTCGAAGATGATAGCATTGATCCTACAGGTTAAATGTAATTTTTATCATTAAAGGAACCCTGCAAGAAATACACAGCTTTAACTGCTGAAAGACAGCAGCAAGTAGACCGAGTACCCAAAATTTGAAGCCTCTAGCTTCCGTAACAAAAAAGTTACAGACATTTCAAAAATTTTAGTACAATGAAAGTATTGAAAGATATTTATTGCTTAAGATAGAAATTTCAATACTAAATTACGTCGTCTAGAAGAAAAATTTTTCAGAAACTTTGGCTGCCAGTAATTGATAACATTTTTATAATAAAAACACCTTTTCATATTCAAAATCTGTTTTAAAAATTCGGTTTTAATTACATTTGTAAGAGTAAAATCAAAGCGGGAAAAAATGAAACTAATAAAGAAATACAGATGCTCAGCTGTGATTGGTTGTTCAGTGGACTTAGCGCCGACTCAGTCTTCTGATTAGCTAGAAATCCTAAAGGCTGGCATTCTCACACTACAGTACTCTCAGTACAACGTAAAACAGAATTTTTTTTAATGATTTTGACTATAAAGAAGGGTGTTTTTATTGTAAAAAAGTTTCTGCCCAAAATAAGCTTATAATTTTCTTTCTAGGCGACGTATTTTGATAATAAAATTTTTATTATTAGCAAAGGAAAACTTTCAAAATTTTCATTGTACTAAAAATATCATTTTGAAATGTCTATAACTTTATTTTATTGAAGCTGGAGGCTTCAAATTTCGGGTATTGGGTCTACTCGTGGCAGTCTTTCAGTAGTTAAAGTGGTATATGTATTGCAGGGTTCCTTTAAAAGAAGATTTATAATATTTAGTTCTTCTAAAAAAAGACATTACATATATATTACCTAGTTTTGCAAATATACATTTCAACTTATTAGTTTTAAATATTTTAAAATAAATTTAGTACTAATATATAAATACTAGCGGCTACGCCCCTATCCTCTAGGGGCTTCGCCCTATATAGTTTTGGGAAGTCAACCCTCCTTAATAGAAATATTCAAAAAATTATTCTTTGTTTAATTACTCTGTGGTAAAATTAAACCCAGGTTGTGCGCTTTATGCACAAAAATTTTAATTTGTACAAATTAAACCCAGGTTGTTTGCCGTATACACAAAAATTTTAAGTCATAAAAATTAGACTTCGGTTGTTCGCATACACAAAAAATAAATTCAAAAAAATATTTTTATTTTTTTATTTGGGGGGGGGGGTTTATGGGGGCTTCGCCCCATGTTGCAGTGGGGTTCCTCCACCCCAATTACTGGTTTTTGTTTTAAAAAAAATTTTTAAAAATTGGAAGGGGGGATTTTTTTATTTTTGGGGGGGTTGGGGTGTCCCATCCCCCAAGAAAATAGCTTAAAACCACCACAGGACCAGTAGGTATATTCCCAGAAGGGTATAGCCCAATTTGATCAGCAGTTACTTAGATTTTACAAAAAATGTAAAAAAAAAATTTTGGGGGTTGGTTTTTTTTTATTTTTGGGGGGGTTGGGGGTGTCCTACCCCCAAAAAAACCACCACAGGACCAGTTGGTATATTTCCTGAAAAGTAGAATTCGATCGGTTCAGTGGTTACTGAGATCTTAAGGGACAGACAGACAGACAGACAGACGGACAGACGGTCAGACGGACAGACATCAAGCTACTTTGTATTATAGATATAACTAGGAAATATGCTTTGTTTTTTAGTTGATGATACATATGGATATTCCTTTGTAAGGTAATGATATTTAACCCTATTGATCAGGACAACAGTGGGCATTAAATCTCATCTTAATCATGTGAAAATAAAGTTAAAAAATGAAGCCTTTCAAATAACACAAATATACATTTTTTTGTAAACATTTATATTTTACCCATCAATTCTGCAGCTTAGAGAGCCTTAAAATCCAAGTATATTTTAAAATTACTTAATCATTTTCTTTATGTCTATTTTGGTCCAAACACAGTAAAATTCAAAATAAGCTTACTAAAGCTGCTTTTGATCAGAAAAAACAATTGTGCACCTTTTTCAATTTTCGAGTTTTCTTGAGCAATTTTGCTTTTGAATGAATCTTGATATCTTATTGGTTTCTGAGATAACAGGAAAAGTGGCCCCTTATGCTCCTGAAATAGGATTTTTAAGATCACCTCTATTATAGAGTTAAATAAATTTATTGATTAATTTTCATGAGGAAAAAGTTTATGTTACATTACCTACTTTCATAGTGATAGCAACAAGTTATGGCAAAATGGTACCATACATTACAAATTTCTTGATGAAGATGGATTTGGAAGGAGGTAAAACTAAACATTAGATATTCAGTGACCCTCAAATAAACCTTAAAACTGTTTTTAGAGCATTTATCTTTTTCTTCTATGACCAGAATCTTTGAAATATTAACCTTAACTCTTCTATTAATGCACAAAAAAATATTATCATAGTGCAATTTTTTTGATATAAAATTGAGGGGATGGATATGTTTTAAATACTCAATTTTGTCTAGTTTTTTTTGTATTTTGATTTATTTTGAATTAATGTAAACAGTTAATTATGTATTACATAGATACACTGAGGATCAGAAAAAGTTAGTAGTTGCTCAGATGAAGAAAATTGAAGCTCAGACAGAGGGTATAGAATACATTTTCTTTTATATGCCAATTTTTTTTAGCACTCTACTCTCATTTTCTATAAGTTCTAAAGATTATTTATTTGACCTTAAGGACCTAAAAGAGAAATAATATAAAATAACTAAAATATATTTGTACTAGGCTGTATAAAGTTCCGTGATATAGAATCAAGTGGTGAGAATTTTTTCTCCCAAGAATTAGCAATTCACAAAAAATCTCCAGAAGAATGTAAAGCAACAATAGGTAAATTATTTTTACTCAAAGACAAATATTAAATTTATTGTGATATAAAAGTTATATTGTTTTGAATATACAAAACATCATATACACATCCTATGGTTGTTACAATTACATTGGGCCAAGTCCTTCTTACATTTTCCATGGCATAGATATCTAAGTAAAACTAAGCAAATACTTACTCCTAGATTAGCTAAGGAAATTGATCCTTTGTTTAAACTATAGCTACAAAAACGCTTGCATTTAATAACAACATGTACAACAACGCAGTTGGCTGAAAAAATTTTGTTTTTCTTAAAATTGGCTACAAATTTTAAAGTAGGTCATAAAAGTAAAATTTGTAAATATACAGGGTGCGCCACATAAATCCGGACTTTTTTCAAACGGTCATAGCACCAAAACTACTTGACCAATCATGACGTTTGACCACACTATATAAGGCTTGGGTAATTACCTTTTTGCCCATAAAAATTTTTAGACGATGGAGGACGTGTTCTCCGAGGTGGAAGCGCTTATGTTCAACATGGCAGAATCGAAACGCGCAGATAGTTTACCCTGGATTCTTGACTAGGGCCCACTAAATGTGACCTCAGCCCATCTGTAGGTGAGGTAGAGTTATGCAACTTGCTGGGGATACTGTTAGATACATAAGTAAGACACTAAAAAAGACTAGAGCTCTCTATCTGAAATGGCTTGGCCGTAGTACTCCATCAAAGTGAAACGTGGCAGATTTTGAGATG
>LS057404.1:0-10983 GCA_900241095.1 Acartia tonsa
AAAAATCCTTAAAATTTGATGCAGATTTCAAATCTACTCCCTACATTACAATTCCGGAAAACTTATATCTCTTAGTATGGAATAGTAGTGTTCTCATTTATAGGGATGAGAATTTAAAACATGTTATTATTGTAATGATAACTAAAATGGAATGATCAATAAAGTCGACTTTCTCATTACTACAGTTAAAAATATGAAAATTAAAAAATAATCAAATGATATAAGGGAGGAAGGGGGGTAGGCTGATGAAACATACACTTTTTGTAATGAAACCTAAATCTCAAAGGCCAGGAACTCAGCAATAAAAATTAAATACAAAGTAACTAAACAAAAAACGAGTTACAGCACTGAAGTTTTGCATGGAAGTCTCTTTAATGTAGTACAATGTGGAACTGTAAAGTGACAATGGATTAACCGCCGCTCCTCCGGAATTTTTGGATTTAAGTGGCAAGGGTGGTTGTTTCTTCACAGTTCCACATTGTACCTAATTAAAGCAACTGCTATGACAAACATTGTTACAGAAAAAAAAGGATTTAAAATCATTTGAACTTTTTTCAGTTCCTCATCAAGACAGTCTGTAGATACCAAACAAAACATAAGATCCAGGTAAGATATTTAGAACATTTTCTATATTTTTTTATTTGTCTTCATATAGGTAAAAGATTGGAAAAATCTGCCACTGTTGCCATTTGTATGTTTTTTTTTCTCAAAAAAAACTTTACTCCTTCATGTGAAGAAACAAATCTGCAGCTATAGGTTGTGTTTCAAAACTTTTAAAGAAAAAAACTATTGTAACTTTCACGTTAAGTTATTACTGGCTTTCAAACAGTGATGATATAATATTTTACACGAAAGTATATCAAGTCAGAGGGAGAATGGATAATGCGCAGTATAATCGCTAGTCCCTAAAGTTTTATAATAATGCTTTCTTATTTGTTATCTTTACAACTTTGGGGGTTGAATTTTGATTAGTTGGTTTATTAAGTTAAGTGTTCAAAAGTTCCAACCACTAATTTTGCGCTACAGATGGGGTAATTTTATGTATCATCATTGGGGATGTACACCAATTTATTGGCCATTGCCTTATCCCTTTGGATCCCTGATATATAATAATTATTCAGGGCCATATTTTTTTTTTCTCACATAAAATGTTGCCAGACAGCTAAGGTACTAGTCAATATTAATGTGCTTGATAAATCTTATTATTTAGAGAAGTAAAAAAGGAGAGACGTGACTCACGATCAAGATCTAAAAGTCGTTCTAGAAGATCAAATAGCAGAAGGAGAAGGTCAAGCAGTAGGGGCAGAAGGTCCAGCAGCAGGGGTAGAAGGTCAAAAAGTAGAGGCAGAAGGTCAACCAGTAGAACATCTAGTGGAAGGTCCAAAAAACGATCATCAAGGGAAAGGTCTCATAGCAGATCCAGGGATGGGATATATCATCTGGAAAAACATATTTTGCCCATAATTGAGCTTACTTTTCATATTATAGGGCCTGTTGCTTTAAACATATTATTTCTTTATAAAAAATGTTTCAAAGGGGGAGGGGGATATAATATTTTCACAAACATGTTAAAACAAGGATGACAACATCCATAAGTAGCGAAGCACAAAAATTCGTGGATGGGACTGACGGTCATTGTTGTTTTCTTTAAACAACGGGAAATTTAATTTTGATATCTTTAACTGAAAAAATTTTAAAAATCGGTCCATAAACACCAAAGATATGGGAGAAAATGTAAAAATAAAATAGCCAAAAACCTCCAAATTAATAAAAATTAATAGACTAAAACCTGCTAAAAAGCCGTCCGACCACCATTGATGTTCTATATTTAATTGTGCTTCTTAATTCTTAATTTTGTCAAAAAATTTCAGCATTCTATCTTTTATAGGAGCTGAGTAAATCCCATTCCCCCCATAGCATTATGGACGGACGGACGGACATACAAAGTGAATCATAGAGTAGCTTCACTACTAAAAAAAGCACATGAAGTCTCATGATCGATTATTTTTTTGTAAAGAAGATGGTGACAAATTTTTTTTCAAATCTAAATATCCCACTCTGAATAGAACTTCCAGACGACGGTCTAAATCAAGGAAATCTCGTTCCAAATCATCACACAGAAGAAGGTCCAGATCAAGGGATGATCAATACACAATATAAAGAATTGTACATATTTCTACAAATATAGTTAAAATCTTCCTTTTAGTCTCGTTTCTCAGGATGAAATTTGTTATTTAAAGACAGATATACCTAAGGTTTTAGTTTTATACCACTCTAAAATGATTATTAAAGAATGAGAATGACAACATCTAAATGACTGCCAAATTAATTTATGCAAAAGATGTTCAGTAGTCATGAAAAATATTGAAATTCACCATTTAAGAAGTTAAAGGGTAAAAGATTGGTCTAGAGATTATAAAAAACACTTTTACACTTACAAACTATATTAGCTTACAAATTAGATTCAACATAAAATTATTGGTCATTTCTATAGGAAACGTTCAAGAAGCAGGTCAAAATCTAGTTCCAGATCAAAGAGAAGTAATAACTCTAGGAAAAGATTTAAGCTTTGTATCACAATTTAATTGAACTTCTTTAACTAACTCAAACAAAAATCTTCTTGATATTACACATCTTTAGTGATCTTAATAGATAAGACAATGGACAGACAATTGATTAATGCACAATCCTATTAATGATAATCAAAATTATTATTTCGGAAAATTAAAATTAATGTTCAAAACATTTGGGTACTACTTGTATGAACTTGTATGTACTTGCATTTTTTATTGTTAATATTAAAATCCTTAATATAAAGACGGCGATCAAGATCCAAAAGGTCAAATTCCAGGTCCCCGAAGAGACGGGTTGGTTCAAGATCCCCAAAAAGAGAACGTCACAGTTCAAGAAATAGTAATGAAAATATTAAGAAGGAGGCTGGTAATGAAAGGTGAGTTACAAGATGGAATTTTATTTTTTTGAGAAAAGCTATTCTGTCTCCCAATATTTTTCACCAGATAAAAGAAATCTTAAACATCTAAAAATATATTGTGTTCAGTTTGTACCAAGTTGATTTACAATATTTTATTTTGAAGTAACTAATATTTAAACTTGCTTATAAATTTTTATCAATATAGTCACTCTTTAGTTGAATATGCCTCTCTAAGTAATTGGTAATTTCCTGTTGTAACTTGTAATAATTTTAATTTTCAAAAACATGCATAATATGGTTTTGTTTGCCAGTGAAAGTTTCTTAGGATAAAATTTTAACAGTATGCATATTAGCCTGTCCCGGATTTGAAAAATTTTGTTAAAATATTTGCTCCCAGCCAAAATATGGTAGATTTATGCAAAAAAATGATCCATGCAAAATATTTCTTCTGTAATGCAAAAATTGCGACGGTACAAGCACTGCAAGGTTTTTCAAATGTGCAAAAATAACTGTTTTTAGTGCTTTTTTAAGGCTTTTGTACTATACCAATTTTAAAGATTATTACAAAATTTCAATTCTAGTGTGTCGATATAAACCTGAAATTAACCAAAAAAAAGGGGGGGCAGCCCCGATTATAATATATGAAGGTGTAGCAAGTAATCTTCCAAAGTCAAAATTGTCAAAACTGCATGTGAGTTTTAACTCTACATTAGCCTGTCCCGGATTATTGGAACAATTGTGTTAAAATTTTGGTCCTCCACCAAAATATGGTTGATTTATGCAAAAACCCAATGCAAAATAATTTTTCTGTAATGCAAAAATTGCGACGATACAAGCACTTTGAAATTTTGAGGCCCCTCCTTATGGAGGTCAAAAATTTATTGCATCAATACTATGGCTTCATGGTGCTATGGTGCTCCCAGGAAAGGCCTTGAGGAGTAGAATCAGGAACTTTTGTCCCTTTCAAAATATCTCGTTTCTAGCCTGAGAAAATCACAAAAAAACATCAAAAAAATTCTACAAATTGGACAATTCTCAATAAACTCTAAAAAATGGTGTTTTTTTGTCATTTCTAAAGCTAGGATCTAGATATTTTGAAATGGACAAAACTTCCTGATTCTACTCCTCAAGGCCTTTCCTAGGAGCACCATGAAGCCATAGTTCTGATGCAATGAATTTTTGACCTCCATAAGGGGGGCCTCAAAATTTCAAAGTGCTTGTACCATTGCAATTTTTGCATTACAGCATGGTGATTTCTGTAGTAGTTAGGTACGATTTTAAAAGCATAGCAACTCTATAAGCATTACCAGAATGTCCGTACGTCCATTTTAAACAAGTTGATTTTTTACTTTTTTAACAATAAATTTTTATGTGACATAATTATCCGATTGTTTTGATTTTTGGTATACTGATTTCTGGGACAACAAAGTATAATATTATAAGCAAAGCAACTCTATAATCAAGTCCTAAAATGTAAGTATGTCCATAAACATTATCCTGTATCAAGAAGTTTTTCAACAAATTTACTCACAATTTTGCTTTGTCTCTTATTCATTTATATTCAGTTCTTACACTGTACAAGTGTTAATATCCGTTTGTACTTCCGTTTCAGAGGTTCGCTTTTATGGATGTTGTCATCCTTGTTACATGGAAGGATTGGTTCCTAATTCCGTCAGTATGTATAGGATGGTTCTTATTGTTAATTGTGGAATGTTATAATTATCCAAATATTTTCAAACTTTTTTTCTTAGCCTAAAACCTGACCTTGATTAATAACAAACTTTCCTAACAATTGGTTTGCAATTAGTCTAATAAATTCTACTTCATTATAATATATAAGCAGCTGCGCCCTTAGCATTTAAGGGCCATGCATTCAAAGAGATAAGTACGAAAGGTGCACAAAAATAGCCTAAAACCCTCCCTAAAAAGAAAAACTCAATCAGTTCAGTAGTTGTTGACTTTTAGACAAAAAAATATAATACTAAAAGTAACAGGATATCATTATCTGTTTCTGTGTTACTCTCTGTCTTTACACCGCTGAACCGAAATGGTTCACCTATTGATAAAAAACCTAATTTACATGTTTATGCTCTAAGTTATGTATTTTGTATAAAATAGCTTTAAAAAAAAATTTACAAAGTTGGGGTGGAAAGGGACAGTCACACACGCACATACACATCTAACGCACACACACACTACGTTCTTTACACACACACACACACACACACAATATGCAACCAACTCACACACACAAACTCACGTCTAAAGCCCGAACACACACACACTCTGAATTCTAACACACAAACACATACAGATCTACTTCTAACGCACACGCCGAAACACACACACACACATACACTCACTTCTAATGCACGCACACACAAACTGCGCCTTCACATACACACGCACTCACTTCTAATGTGCGCACACACAAACTGCCCCTTTACACACACATACACCAACTAGCACACACAAATAAACAAACAGCAACAATTAAATAAAAAACACAAAATTTCATAAAAAGTGAAATGCCTACTTTTAAGAGCGAAGCTTTTCTTTAATTAGGGTCGGTCCGTCCATCCGTAACAGCTCTTTTTGTTAACTTTGGCATTTAGAATTTTCCTATCGATTTTTAACTTTGCATGATGATTCCTATAACAATCTAGAAAGCATAGGAACTCTATAATTGTTACCAGAAAGTCCGTAGGTTCATTTAAAACAAGCTGATTTTTTAACATTTTTACAACGTTTTTTTTGTATGATATTCATCTTATTTTTGGATTAATGATTCTTAGGTAAAAGTATTGTAAGCGAGGCAACACTATATAATAAAATCCTAAAAATGAAAGTATGTACATTTACTGTATACTATTTTACACAATTTTGCAACAAATTTATATAAAATTTCATTTCGTTTTAGAAATTATTGTTCTGCTTATTAAATTATAACATCAACAATAGTTATTGTTCGTTTGTCCTCTCTTCTGATTTTAGAGCTTCGCTTTTATGGATGTTGTCATCCTTGTTGGTTTAAATTTCAACAGAGAACATTTCAAACTTAAAATTCAAAGTTTAAATATATTAAATGGATATTAATCAGTGGCGTGCACATAAATTAACCATGGGGTTGTATAACCCTTAGGGGGGTGGGAGGAAGGTAGGCCTTTCTTATTTCAATTTTAAGGCGGGGTGTTGACACTGATATACAACCACTACAGCACGCCACTGATTGTAATTGTTTTACATTAACTATATTATTTTGCAATCTATTTATGAAGGATTTATGAAAGACTTAATTCTGTAATTATGCAGTTTTGCAACAAGTTTATACATAATTTTGCTTTATAACTTTAAATTAATATTCTGCTTAATATATAAAGTTTTGTCAAGCTTGCTTTGATTGTTCTTCATCCTAATCCTAATATGAGAGCTTCGTTAGTATAGATACTTTTAACAGTTATAAATCTATCTCAAGCATAACATTTATAAATTAGTAACTACTGCTGCATCATAACGAAATATATTTCAAAGAAAAAAATCTTCATTATCAATCGCATCTCTTAGTGAAGTAAATCAAGCAAATATAGCTTGGTCAGTTTAGATGGTATTGTATATTATATCAGCGGATATAATATACATGAATATTATAACAGGGGAAATTTGTCATCAATTTGGGAAATTTGTTATCAATTTTAGTACTTATTTATTGGTCAGTATTTTTCTCTAGTAGTAGGGTAGGGGATAGTTGTAAAAGTTTGGGATTAGGACCATTGTATTAGAAGGGGCGAAAATATGTTGCAACATCCAAGTAATTATATATCGATTATTATATTGTATGAAACCTTTAGATTATCTTCGTCAATTCCACCAACAACACTTCCCTTGCCACTACGTGGAGAACCAGACTCGCTCTTGGCTCTAAATCAATTCAGGTAATTTACCTTAAAATGCCTTGTTGAACACTGAACCCAACCACCCATAACCCACCCTCTAATTTTTCTATAAATTGAAAATACTAGTGTGGGGTATTTTTATTTGCATGGGTAAGTATCTATCCATCTAACTTTCTATTCATCCATCAATAAATTCATCTGTCTATCCATCCATCAATCTATCCATTAATCTATAAATCTATCTAACTATCTATCTCTTCTATCCATCCATAATCTATATATCATTTTCTATCTATCTATCCATTCATCCATTATTCTATTCGTCAATCTACCTATGTAATCGTCCATCATTCTATCTATCTATCTATCTATCCATCCATCATTCTATCTATCCATCAATCTATCTATCCATCAATCTACCTAATCGTCCATCATTATATCTACCTATTCATCCATCAATCTATCTATCTATACATCTATCCATTTATCCATCCATCATTCTATAAATCTATCTATACCTCTATCCATTTATCAATCTATTCATCCATCAATCAATTCATTTCTCTATCCATTTATTTACCTGACCCTAGCGCTCTGATTTTTGTTAATCGAATTCTTGCCTACTTTAGGCTGACCGCCACGATAACTGCCAGACTCATGCTGTTCACTTTATGAAATAAATGTATTATTATAGATGTATAATCCAGACAACTACCTGTCCCAAGTGGTGGAGACCCTTTTCGTATTCAGAAAATTGCTTTCTGTTTTTTTTTGTAGGGACTCGGCTGTGTTTATATTTCCAACGCTGTTAGCTGATTTCGAAGACCCAATACAAAATTATGACAGCCTTTGTGGGCAGATTTACATTTAGCTCATGTCCCATCTATTCTTTTACTTTAATCTTTAACAAAACAAGGATGACAACATCATATCAAAGATAGTCAGACAGACAAACAATCCTTATATACAAGTAATAGGATCTCTATATGTATGTTTGTTTATCTGTACCGAAGGATCTCGCTAATTGCTGAACTGATAAGGTTTTTCTTTACATGGTAGCTTTAGAAGCCTCTGGGGGCGTAGCGTATAGTACGAAAAAAAAGAGATTAATCATATTAGGTTTAGATTAAAATGAAAAGAAAGGAAAGGGGGGTAGTTTTGTTTGTTTATTACTTAAGTTCAGGTTAGGTTAGGTTGTATTGAGTACTGGGAATTCTGCAGGGCATTAGCACCAAAATACTATAATTAATAATTTTACCTAGCAAAACTATCTGCAGAGTTAGAACAAGTAGAATAGCCGGTACTTTCTAGATACAAAATCATAATAATTTAACAATATTACAATGGATATAGAATAAGTGGTTACTGTGACAGATTCTCTTATACCCTGATTAAATGTTTCTCCTAGCTGGCAAATATAATAATACCAACCATCACCTCCACCCACTTATGACTTTACTCAAACCCCCTCGTCTGACCAAGGAGGAATGTATTGACCAATATCTGAGGACTATATTAGCAACCTTAATTGAGGGAAAAAAATTTCCTGTCACTAGATCCAAGTGGGTCTTACTTAGGGTGGCTTTGACTAATGGTGACTTTGGCTTAGGACTGCTAAATTGAATGTATTGGCTTAGTTTAAGGCTTATTAGATGGCTCATTTAAGCCAAGCGGCTGAGACTGACAAGTCCTTCTTTCTATAACACATCAAGACTAATACAAAGCTGCCCTGAACATTAAGCAGTTTACGAGATATCACTGGACCTACGTTAAAATGTAAAAGCTTACCAGTAGAGCAACGGCGGATGTTGAGTTTAAAAGCAGGATTGTTTCCGTTTTCTGTGTCTAGGTTTTTTTAATACAAAATTTAACATTTCTATATTAGAGAAAAAAACAAGAGAAGAGGTTAAATAACTAAGAACTCAATGCCGATTTTTAATTGTGTCTTAGAAAATCAAATAATAGTGTCGGGAATCTTAACACAGCAAAGTCGCTACAGGGGTGGGGTTAATTCAACTTTAAGGGGTGCTGAAATTTAAGAAGGGGGGGGGGGTGAGAAATATCCACCAAGAAATTAATCACTTAGGTCCTGGGGTTGTTTTAGGCTATTTTATTTTAGATTTAATTTTTAGGTTGTTTTTGGCTATTTTCCTGTTCTTTTCTACCATTTCAGCTAAAGAGTGCCTAGAGGCTAGGGATGCAACCGCAAGTTAATATTGAAAGTAATTATCTCTGTTGTTTTTTTAACTTAATGTCATTGTATTTAAAACCTAGAATTTTCTTGTGCACTGCCTCTGGGCTGGGATCAAATCCAGAATCATAACCTGGTCTCAGTTCAGCCTGCGGATATGCATGGTTTTAGCCCATTTTAGCCCATCAGGCAAGAAGGGAGGAGACAATCAATTATAAACACTCCCTAAAATATATATACAGGTCTATCTAAAGTTAAATGACTATAACACGAGTGAATAAATACATTCTATGATATAAAGTAGTAAGTTTTTTGTCAGAAAGTTAAGATTTCCAAAACTACCGAGCTGATTATGTCATACTTGTTTTCATTTCTAGATTTAAGCCTTTGGTTGTTTTTACGCAATTTTTCTGCCTCTTCTTACCCCTTTGAAAATGAAACCCCTAGATTTATAGATTGTTTATTGTTATAGTAGTTTTAATCAGATAGAGAGGGGACAATGCGCTGTTTACTTCACTAGTCACCAAAGTTTTGTAATAACGCTTTCTTATTCGTTGGCTTAATACCTTTGGGGACTTTTCTTGAATTTTTATTGGTTGGTTCCTTAAGTTGAATGTTTAAACGTTCAACCACTAATTTTTATCTACAGTAGGTGTAATTTTGTGCATCATCATTAGGGATATACTTCAATTCATCTGTCATTGTCTAATCCTTTAGAACCCTGAGTATTAATTGTAAGTGTATCTTACAGACTTTGTTTAATTTTAATGCCCAAATAAATATGTTCATGTTTAGTATATTAAAATGTAAAACCATATATTTCCTTATTATTAGCAGCATTATCTGTCAGACTGTCCAAGTGAGATTTTCTTCTTGGGTTGTTGTCAAGGCTGATACTTCTGTTTAGTTTCCTAAACAAATGGATAGAGTATAAATAAAGGAAAACAATAGATGGGGGAAAAAACTGTAAGTCCCCACCCAGTGAACACTGTGCCGACTTTCAATTCAAATATCAGCCAAGTCGCTACAAAAGAGCAGAAAGCAATTTTCTAGTAAAAGAAAATGGTTCCTAACACTTGATCCATGTGGTTATCTGGATTATATATCTATACTTATACATTTATTGAATAATATTCTTGGATTATATGACAGGGGGAAAATTGTGGTCAATTTTGCTTGTTTTGTATTGGTCAGTTCGTTCATCCAGGAGAGGGGATGGGGTAAAAGGGATGAAAGGGGGATTAGTTATTTTAGACAGCTTCGTTTTTCTTTTTATTAGAAAAAATGATAATCTGGTGTAAGATCCAGGTAATATATACATCCATTCATAAACAAGGACAATTACATTCATTAACTGCCGAGATTTTTAGTAAATATGATTGTACACGGTCATAACACAAATTACAACATCAATATTAACGAAGCACAAAATAATTATGAATGGACAAACGGACAAAGTGAATAATAGGGTAGATACTCACTAATAATAAGAATAAAAACCAAAATTTCAATCCTTAACAGAATTGAAGAAAATCACATTTTCTCTATAGTATTACGGACGGACTGAGGGATAGATATAGCAATTAAATTATAGAATAGCTTCGCTACAATAAAGATTATGATAACAAGAACGTTACCTGTCGTTTCTGGCGGAGATGGGGCGAGTTTTAGGAACTTTGGTCGAGTCGTCGTCTTTGTCAAATTTCATAATACAAATACAATTTTTCTGAAACAATGCAGTATGTAAGAATTTAAGATCTTTAAAACGGATAATTTTATAAATTTAACTTTTCCTAGAATTTTGAATCAAAATTTATTTTGGTCTTTAAAGTCCCAATGAAATATTGTGATTTTAAGACTGTAAGCGCCAGTATTGATTTGAAGACTTACTGCCAGGGGGGGGGGGGGGGGGGGGGGGGGGGGGGGGGGGGGGGGGGGGGGGGGGGGGGGGGGGGGGGGGGGGGGGG
>LS057405.1:0-10982 GCA_900241095.1 Acartia tonsa
TTCTATAATATGATGCGATAAATAACTAATATATAAAACAAAACATCGAAATCAATAAAATTTTCTATCTTTTGTCTTAGCTATTAATCCTATATAAAATAACACAAAAATGGTTGTACTTGTGGTTTCAAATTTGCAACAAGAACAATAACGTCTAATAGTAACATTTAGACAATTTTGTAAATAGAAGTGTTTTCAACTATTTCTTTACTTTTGAAGATACGTACATAAAGTTTAACTTTTTAAACCTTAGCATTATTTACCCCTTTTCGTTGATTTTCTTTGTTTTAGCAGTTTGAATATGTTGGTGCGTGTGTGTGTGTTTGTGTGTATGTTTGAGTTATCACGCAATAAGTGTAACCCTAAATATTCTAAGAGTAGCTTCGCTACTGAGACCAAATATTTATTAAATTATTGTACTTAAATTTTTCCACAGAATTGACGATTATAAATCCTTTTTTTGTGAGCGTTTCTAAAATGATATGTTTATTTTACAGAAATTGTCTTACTCAAAAACTTACGAGTAATCGTTTTAGAGTTGACCTGTGTCTTCAGTCATTTAAAGGAGCCAACAAAGAAAATATTTATCAATTATTAAGTTTCTTCTCCACGGACAACTGTATTACACTACAAGGATCTAAATAGATAACACAATGGCCGATAAATGCATGTAAATCCACAATGATGCTATACAAATTACCCATTCTTTAGATTACAATTATTGGTTGAAACTTGTGGACACTCAACTTTTAAACCAACCAATCAAAAAAAAAAAAATAAGTGTCCCCAAAGTTATTAAGTCAACGAATTAGAAAATGTTATTATAAAACATTTTGGACTAGTTTAATAAACAGTGTCCCATTCCTCCCTGATTATACTGCATAGTACATACCAAGTTTGGAATTTTAAGAATTCTGATTCCAAGTAGAAGATATAAAGTTAGTCGTAGAAAATATGTTCTTTTCTTCTATAGATGGTTAACAAGAAATAAAATAAAATGGGCCGTCACTAGAAATGTTCATGAATAAAAGGAATAACATTTAAGTAGTAAAAAATATTATGTTTGATCATATATATGTGCAGTGCATATGCGAATAATATTGAGTTTAAAAGTATGCCAATACGCTCGGTATTATTGAAATGACGGATGTATACCTTCCCCTTTTATAACCCTCTCAAGGTTTACACTACCCTACAAAAACCCTGTGCATGCAACTGTATTTGTGTTTATTTTGTTTTACACATAAATAAAATTTATTTTTAATTATCCATCGCTAAAAATTGACATTATCACATTTAATTTGATAGCCAAATGTATTTTTCTTGAATGGCAATATTTTTCCCTGACAAAATTGCAGACTATTTAATGATTGTTTCTGTGCAAAATTACTTGATTGGTACTTACACAGATATTTTCAATTCAATGCTACAAATATTTTTGAGGCAAAGCCTCTTAACAAGTCTTGACGCTTTGATTTGTCTTTATTTAAGAAAAATAACAGCATTAGGTCTCTATTTCAGAAATAAACATATCCCTTAAAACTTCATCCTCTAACCTGAGGTGAATTCTTAAAAAACTTTTGCCCCATTAAAATCAGTTTGCCCCACTAAAATCAATGAAGCAAACTAATAAATTTTGAAGGGATAATTTTACCATACTTAAATTTTACTGAGGCAAACTGATTTTAGTGGGACAAAAAAATTTTTAAGAATTCACCTCTGGCCTCAAGAAAATTTTGAAACTCAACTATGAACTAACATAGGTTCTTCCAAAGTTAAGACCTGTGTCTATAAAATCGTTTAAAAGATCCTAAGTAACATTGAAATAGACACTTATCTAGATATATACTTTCAGGAAGGGAGGGGACATTGGATCGTAAAGTATATTGTCAAAAATGCAAACTCGTTATAAAATTAGGGTTTAGTATGTGTTGTATCAACAAAGAGTGTCCAATCTTTTCCACCAACTATTTTTATCTATACAAGTGATAACTTTAGGAGGGGTGGATGATGTATTAAACTGCCGTGAATTGTCTTATCTTAAAGATCCCTGTGTACTTTAGAATATGTTCTCATTAGGTTTGATTGTAACCTGTTCCTTGAATATAAATGATTTGGGATTTACATATGTTCCAACAATTTAACAATTTATTTGCCTCTTTGATTAAATATTATATTTTTATTAGATTTAGTAGAAATAGTACTAAAACACCTCATTGCCGATTAAAATATTATTGTGTCTGTTAATTAAAACAGGCTAAAACATATTTAAATTATTTAAAAAGTTTAAATGTATCAATGTTATCAATAATTTTAAAAGCTCTGCTACTTTGGACTCGATGCAAATGGTCCAAATATAATTCCACAAGAAGGCTTCAATTTTGGATTTAGTGTAGTTTTGTACTAATCAAAGAATCAATTTACGAGAAGGGGGGAATAGAGTGACTTATCAATATTTCGTGATAAAAGAACTGGATTAAAGCCGCTTAAAATGACTTTTTAAACACTTACTTTTGGATTGAAAAAGATGCATATCTATTTTTCTAACTTTATAACATGATAAATAGATTAACTTTCTCGAATAAAATATCTTTTAAAATTCATCTGTCATTTTGATAAGTTAATAAATCTTCATCAGTTGTCGCTGTTATTTTACTTAAGTTTAAGAAAAAGATATTAAATAAACATAATTGGTATTGAAAAAATCATTCATAATATTGAAAAATGTAAATAAACCAGTTTTACTGTTTCCAAGATCTTAATATACACATGAAAACCTTTGTACATACTCTATCTACTTAAGGGATAAAACAATGACCAATCCTATTATATATATAAAGTAGTAAGCGAAGGACCTCACTAACCGCCTAACCGATATGATTCGCCTTTACAGTGAAGCTTCTTATAGGTCCTCAGATGGTTTTAGGCTATTTAATTTTCGTAAATTAATCTAAGTAGGGTTTTATGCTATTTGCTGCCCTTCCGTATCCCTTCGAATGTAGAGCCCCTAGATGCTAGGGGCGCAGCCGCAAGTATATTAATATACAATAATACAACCCCGATGATGATACACAAATTTACACCCATTGTAGATTATAATTAGTGATTGAAACGTTTGGACACTCAACTTGATGAACTAACCGATCCAAATTCAATTAAAGTCCCCAAAGTTGTGAGGCAACGAATAAGGAAAAGTTTTATAAAACCTTGGGAAATATTGTAATAAACAGCGCAATGTCCCCCCTCCCCTTCCTCCATGACCTCAGTGGACATTTTGATACAAGTATTTCTTATATTTCTCTCGCCTACCATTGAATGAAAAATCTAGTAACGCCCCTTTCAAATGACAGGAAACCAGTATACTTAGAATGTACATATGTATGTTTAAAAAAGTACAAGGGTATATAACCAATAGAACACTTCTAACAAAAGTCGAATGATATTTTGTTCAAGGATTTTTGTTTTTGTTTTAACTTTTTTTTGTAAAGCTTGAGAAAAATGGTAGAAAGTATATACTGACCAAATTCGGACACTGAATCAACCGTTCATCCCATTTCATTGTTTATTAATGCGAGTCTAAAATTTGATTCACTGTATAAGAATCAGAGCTACTATGCAACACATTTGCTAGTCAATCAGCAAGTCTCCACCTAACAAAAATTTTAAACTAAATTTAATTTTTATTTCATGGAATTAGGATTGTTGTATTGCTTTAAAAATTTAGATTTTTTTATTACTGCTTGATTGTTAAAATTTTTCAACAAATTATTGTAATCTACAGTTAATGTCACATTTTGAAAATGACTTTATCCTCGTGTTAATAGTAAAACAACACAAATGTTGCTTCCTTGTTTGAAAGAATAGTCTGATGTGATTAAGATTACATGAACCAAGTACATTGCTAATCTTAAGACTGAAATTACATTATTTACATTGATAGGACATTGGACGGTAAATTAAGCTTCCAACATTGCCATTACACATACAAAATAGTTTGTATTAAAATAAAGAAAATGTATTGTTTTGATAGAAAGTCTTAGTTGATTTCTCATCTAAAAGTCACCCCTTGAACTTTAAAACAATGTCAATTTGTTCATTATGAATAAATGGTTTTATAACTTTTTAACACATTTTTTTGGTTTATTATTATTTCATTGACATATCCCTTGTGTAAAGTTTAAGCAGAGAACAAATTGAAAATTCCAAAATAAAACTAAAATTCATCATAATACATCAAAAAAATCTCGCAGTGTCGTGCATATATTTGAAGTGTTTTTTAAAATCTTTGTTAGAGCTAACAGGCCTTTAAACTTTTGTATGTAGCATATTAATATCTATAGTTAAAATTTATTGCCTTTAAATGTAGTGGAAGCTTTTGTTTGTGGAGGATGGAGGGGTGTTTTTAAGGGTTGATAGGATTAATTTGTCCGCTTTAAAAGCCCTTAAACTATTCAAGGCATAAATAAAAAGTTTCTGACTAAACATGTAGCTATCGATGCCTATCTAGGCAAACTTATCTACGTGGAACCCTTTAGTGAAGGCTTGCTTTGAAAATGAAATTATGTAACAGGCAAATGGATATATTATTAATTGGATCTTACACCAGATTTTCATGTGCTATCATAAAGTGAAACTTGGAGCGGGCTTTTATAATGATTCCCCCATCCACCCCATTTACCCCATCCCCTCCCCTCCTACTGAATGTAAGCAACCTAACTAGACGACAATTTTCCCCCTGTCATAATATCCACGTATTTTCTACATCCATTAACAACTAATAAATATTGCAGTCAATCATAGGAGTGCATTCAATTCTGCAAAAATTTACATCCGCATAATGTTTCTTATTAGCCATTGCCTTTGGCATCTGGGCGCTAACAAAAAATTTTTATATCCGCGGAAAGCTGTTTATAATACGATGCGATAAATAACTATTATAATGTGATACTACTGTGGAAATGAAAGCATACCTTGATCATATTATGATGAAAATATTTTATTTTATGTGTCAATCAAAATATTGGATTTTTTGCCACTAGGTGATTAAAAAGCAAGGCTATTTAATAATTTACACATTCAGTATACTTAACTATAATATCATTAGTATATTTTGGACATAAAATGTCCGTCCGATCAATTTAAAACTTTTAATTATTTAAATAATAACGACGTTTAGCCTGATTTTTTAATAATGTTACTTTTTTGGATGGAGTAATTCTTGTTTTTGTAAAGTACATTCTAAAAAGCTATCACTAACTTAAGCTTTAAACTTGGCTTATACAAATCTTCAATTCTTTTCAACACCTAAAGAATTACAAGAGATGAAAATCGTTTAGACATGATTATTTTAGTTTCGACATTTGGGGGGAGTTTTAAATAATATTTCACAGGAAAAAATTTAATTTTAAAAGTTTTTTTTTGTAATTGTTTAATTTGCTAACTTATTTCTTAATTTGTCAAAATATGTTTTTTTTTTATTTTAAATAACATATTTTTAGTAATCCTTCTTAATTTAAAAAAAAATACTTCTTGAATTGAAGATTATAGCTTAAATCTTATTTCATTAAATAGGCTTGACAAGAACAACTAGAATCTAAGAGATTTCTAGATGATAACATAATATTAATTAAGTTAAAGCTTTCTTGATCAAAAAATCAGAGAAAAAAATAGAAATAAGGAGCTGCTTAATAAATAAAAATTATTTCTGCTGGAAAACACTTTGGGATACACTAACGTATGATATGTTAGCTTCACTACTAAAAATGGGGCTGTAAAAACCCAGACAACATAAAAATACATGGGTGTGGCATTATGCAGAAAAATGGATAATCAAATGGACTAAATAGCATCCACAATGGGTTGGTTCTCAAAAATAGTTTTAGATTTAATGCCACGAAATCTTTTACAAATTTCGGCCATTAGTGAAAGTTCAAACCAACGGATTTATTATTACTTGGATCTTACACTAGATTATCATGTACTCTAATAAAGTAAAAATTGTAGATGGCTTTATAACGACCCCCACCCCTCTACTGGATGAACGAACTGACCAATAAGTGAGGTCCATGAAAGAAACCTAAATTAACGAAAATGTATCCCCTGTCATAATATTCACTTATATTCAATAATAATTTACAAATCATTCTTTAAATTACTGATCCTATAAAGAGGATAAAATATTGAGAAATTCATAAAGAACAAAAACTGCACCTTTATCCCTGGTCATTTAAACATTTAAATTTAAATCCACATTGATGTATATGCTTAGATTAGATGTACAACATGAACTTTACATTCTAATAAATATGTCTTATTGTAATTTCATTTCATGTTAAATCAGCTCTGGATAAAAATATAAAATTATTATTCTAACCCTTTAAAGAAATGATTATTGATATATCATGTAAAGTTGCTCAATCGAATGGGGGGGAGATAACCCCCCCTCCCAAAAAAAAGCTTAGACGTCCTTGTTTATGCAACTACTTTATTTTGACACGAGAAAAATGTACTTCAACCAAAAAATGTTTTGAATAAAAAAGTTCTATTGTTTACCAAACATGAGTTTTCTTTTCTTTCCAACAAGAATGATTATATCAAGTATAGCGAAGCTTTGTTATAAAGAGTTTATTTTAAAGACCTTTTAATTTTATGATAGTACATTTTTATATTAGTAGAAAACTGGATATAATATGGTGTTATACATAATTTTTCAGTATAGCTGAGAATCGGTTCTAATCCACCGGATTTTAATCGGTTTCGAAGCGATTCTCAAAAAACATTTATTAGAGGCTTACTTTTAGAACAGCTTCGCTTCCCTAAAATGGCTGACCAAAAAGAAAGAAAAAACATAATGCAAAGTTACGTAATGTTTTTTTCCTTAAATCATTTATACAAATTAAGATTCAGTTTTATACACATTACACAATGATGAATTTAATATATTAGGTTAAATGAAAAGTTTTGTGCTTTTATAATTAGTTTCGCGCTTTTTTCTAATTATTTGTGAGGGGAAGAAAGTAGCTAAAAAAGTTCTGACGCTATAAAAATGAGGGATGAGAAGTGGGAAAGAAAATCCTTAAAAAAGAGATGGATAATCTCTCATTTGTATGACGTCACATGATAATTTTTGAGCAACTTTCTCCCCTCACAATAAATTTAATAATTTTGATCAATTATTTCTGATAGGGAAATGTTAAAAAAATAGGATATCGTCATTTCCCCTTCTTCTTATTTTTGAATCAATTTTAGAATAAAGGGGAGGGGATAGTTTACGATTGTTTGTTTATTATCTTAGGTCATGTTAGCTAAGGTTATATTGGGTACTTTCCCTGGTAGTTCACCTTCGGAAATACTGAATTAGTATGGCTAAGCTATGGATTTTTATCCAGAGTTTAGATGAACGAAAAATAAATTTTTGTTTATAGCTATGGGAGATAATAGAATTTTAAGATTTTGTGTTGGTAACTTTGTTTGGGAAACAATCAACAATTCATTTGATACTAAAGAATTTAGCAGATTTGTATTGATTGGCCAATAAAAAAAGTATTAATTTCATCAATAAAAGATATGGCGAAAATCAGGAAAAATATAAATTTCAAAGGGGGGGAACTTTTTAAATACAAGCCTAAATGGGGAAAGCAAGTAACTCAGCGGGTTGGTGCATGATTAATGATATTGGCATCGCAGCTATTCTTTAACTAACATATGTCTGTAAGTCCATCACAGCATAAATTCTTTGAACAATGTGTAGAATATTGACATAAACTTACTTGTTTTTTGATTGATTTTTTAAAAATGTTGTACTGCCATAAGGTAAAGTTGTTTTTGGGTAATTTTTACGATTGCAATATTTTCTATTTTACAAACTCAAGAACATCATTTTGCTAATAGAAAACTCCAACTTTTTTTTACAAAAGTTAATGTTCTTTTTGTTTAAATATGTTACTGTATTATTTTTGCGCTACTTCGTAAATAATAATTTAGCGTTTAGCTTGTTAAGGATTATCATTAAGGGGGTGTGAGTTAGGAGGGATTATCTATTTAAGGAATATGGGTGAAGAAAAGGGTCAGGGCATTAACATCGGTGTGCATATGTTGTAAAATATTTACAAATTAGATTTATACAAATAAATTCATTTACTTGAAAAAAATTTATTTATATTTTTTATTAAAAAAAAGAATACTTAAATAATATGTACATTATGACTAAAGTTATTAAATTTAGACTAGATTTGTAAGTTTGAAGAAACACTTGTATATCAAAGGGAGAATTTTGACTAAGTAGAGAACAGTTATAATTAGGTCTTCATTCCGTTATGAGTCATAAACTTTAAGTAATAAAGACACAAAATGTTACAATATACAAAAATGGATTACATCTTTCAAAGTCCAGAAGAAGCAAGTTTATTTACAGGTAAATTAGAACTTACACATTTGATTTAACATAATTTATTCATGAAATTGAGATGTATGACTGCTAATTCGTCTGGTCTGTTTTAAAGCAAAGCTTTTTAATAGAAGGGTCAGTGCGTAATGGTTAGCTCTTTTAAAAGAGAAGCTTTTCTATAATTAAGGTAGGTCCATCCATCCATACGTCTGTCCGTCCGAATAGCTCTTTTCTTTAATTTAGGCATGTTATAATTGTCCTATCGATTTCAAACTTTGCATAATGATTTCTATTTAGGAGTTAGGTACGAGTTAGAAAGGGAAGCAACTCTATAATCGTTACCAGAAATATTTAAGCAGTTTTTCAACAGATCTACTTACAATTTTGTTTCATTCGACTTTAATACATTTATATTCTGAATATTCAGTTCTGACACTCTACACAATGTAAATGTTCATTTGTCCTACTGTTTCAGAGCTTTGCTTTTATGGATGTTGTCATCCTTGTTTTTAATATAGCTATGTTAGATTTATACTATTGATTTTAAACTTTGCATGATGATTACTATACGATAAAGGAAATGTAGCATCTGTATAACCGTTGTTTTTTTGCCAATTTTTTTAACATTTTAATCTACATTATTTAGGATTTCACTCTGGTATACTCCACAGTTGAATTCAAAACCTTACTCAGGCTTATTCAAGGTAATTATCATTAACAATTATTGTAAGTAGTTTTGTAGTTAAGTGAATTAAATGTAAAACATCTCGTCTGTAAATGAATTTTTTAATAAGAAAAATAATTCCAGACACTCTGATAATAAACTTTTACTTTTTGGTCCTATCGAACAAATTACCCTCTAGTGCTCTGAAAATTGAAAATAAGATTGGGGGGGTTATTATATATTTATAGGAGATTGTTTAGTTAATAGGTTAGATTTAATAGTTTACTGGGCCGGGTAGCAGGATTAGAGCAAAGCAGGTATAGGCCACACAGTAATTAGGCACAGGGAAAAAACTACCCCCTCCCTTATTTTAAATTTAGAAAATAGGGGGGGGGGGAGGTGTGAACTTACTATTTTTTACTAGTAAATAAATTATTGACATATTTTTAGATGTTGTCGACTGTAGTGGTACTAGTTATACTGTGGAGAAAGATTTATTTTAACAGTGCTCCATATCAGGTAATATATAACTAAAGGTTTTAAAAAGCAA
Organism: Acartia tonsa; assembly: GCA_900241095.1. Classification (NCBI taxonomy): domain Eukaryota; kingdom Metazoa; phylum Arthropoda; class Copepoda; order Calanoida; family Acartiidae; genus Acartia; species Acartia tonsa. The sequence goes on from LS057405.1 coordinate 9,601, forward strand.
TGCTTTTCTATAATTAGGGTTAGTAAGACTGTCCATAAAGGTTTTAAATTTAGCATGATAATTCCTGCAACAGTAAAGTTCAATTTAGCAATTCTATTATCATGAATAAAAACTGACACGCTACAATTTTTTATGTTCGTTTGCTTTTATGTATGTTGCCATCCTTGTTTGAATACAAAATATGCTTTATTTCTTTTGCATATTAGTTATTTAAGTTGCGAGGCTACTCTATAATTGGAAATCGATTTTTCCAGCAGTGATATTATTTTAGCTTTCTCAAATTATCAAGATTTTATATATTGATAGTAGTATATTGTTTAGACTAATGAAAAGAGAGCCGGAATAAAAGAAATGTAACGAAGATTTACAAAAACAGAAAAAAAGGGAGAAAAGGGTAAATATTTTCTTTTTATAAGCGAAGCTCTTCTATAATGAGTGTCGGTCTGTCTGTATGTCCTTCCGTCCGTAATTAACGGTTAGCTCTTTTCGTTTATCTAAACAAATTAGAAAGCTTTGCATGATGATTCCTATAACAGTTAGGTACGCCTTAGAAAGCGCAGCAACTCTATAATCATTACGAAAAAGTCCGCCCGTCCATTTAAAACATTATTATTAACTTTATTGGCAGCAAATTTTTGTATGTTAAAATTATCCGATTCATCCGATTTTTGGTATACTGATTCCTATAACATCAAGGTACAATGTTCCAAGCGAAGCATCTCTTTAATCAAGTCCTAGATTAATTCCAAGTGTTAAAAAGTGCCATGGTTTATATTTGCTATTCTTAAAGAACAGTTTTTCTTCAGTTAGGGTTGATCCTTCCAAAACAGTACCTTTTTTACCTCACTTGGTTATATTAAATCAAATCTGTACACCCCCCCCCTCTCTCCCCCCCAAAAAACCATAAAAGTAGATATTAAATTTAATTTGTATGTTTCAGGAGCTGAGGGCAGTTAGCAGAACAATGGATATTATATATTGTCAGCCATTCCTGGACCATCATGAAGCACTCCTCTTATTGTCAGTCTAATAAGTTGCTTCCTGATAATCTGAGGTCGACCCCAAGAAGAAATGAAATCCTTTGAAGCTGATATTAATTTAATTATTTTTGTTAAATACAATTTAAATAAAAGTTTTTAAAAATATTTTCTGTATTTTTTGTATTCCAATTCTTTTATCCCATGCCCATCATTATATTCCACTTCCATCCCACCCCCTCCACCCTACCTTTAACCCCTTACATTGTCCTATTTAACCCTCTTTTCACTTCACCCCACCCCCTTTTCACTCAATCCCACCCTCTTTTCACCCCTCCCACCCTCTTTTCACCCCCTCCCACCCTCTTTTGCACCCCTCCCAGCCTCTTTTCACTCCCTCCCAGC
>LS057406.1:0-10982 GCA_900241095.1 Acartia tonsa
TATCTTTATGTAAATTTTATATTAGAAATATCAAAATATAAATTTCAGCGGCCGCAGCTGTACTTGGCAGCTGCCAGTCGGCGGGAAAACGGCGGCGGATCTTTATGAAATTTTAATGTTATATAGTCATGTAAGAAAGGCTTAAGTTAAAAATTTAAATTCTCTAAGTCAAAAATTGCGGCCATAGGAGCCTTTTAAAGATTTCTGGAGACCTGGAGGATCATATCTGGAACCTGAAATTGACTTGAACACCTGTATTTCATATGAGGATATACTACTAGAGGATATTTTAGTATGTTGGTAAGATAAAATGATTTATTTAAGTCAAAAAACATTTTTGCTCTTTACCTGGCTGACCCTGCCAGGTTTGCTGGCATACTGTGCCCGCCAGGATGGAAATATTAAAAAAATTCCAAATCTCAGTTATGTGTCATATCCATACTTAAAAAGTCGCGCAGTTTAGGCTCTTTATCTTTCACACACATAAAATAAGATAGAAAAAACCGGAGGGGTTAAGGGTTAAGAAGAAGGCTTTGATAAAGTCAAACAAACACAACAAATGAATTTTCTACGGAAACCGAATTAGATAAATTTTTTTTCAAAAAATGTAATGGGAGAAACGTAACTCCTCTCTTTAATTCGTAACACAGTGCAGGAATAATCCAACTACATTATGTACACAATTTGGTACGAAAAGGCATTTTACCATTTCAGCTTAAAAAATAAAAATTTGGTCTGCTTGAAATTCCTTTTCAAAGATGATTGTCTTGGTTCCTAATAAGTGTGCCCAGTTCAACCCTGGACATCCAAGCCTTTTATTTTTAGCGGGGTTTCAAATTAAAAGGTTCAAGGGTGGTAGTCTAATGTATTTTTTTTAAATGTTGAGTGGGGTAAAATGAGTGGATTCAGAATTTGAGGGAGTTAAACACCCCTTTACCCCTATCCCTTGGACAATCCAGCTAAAATCAACAACGAAATTAATTCAGAAAAAAAATCACGAAATACGTGATATTCAGAAGTCGTTGGGGGGCAACACTTAGTAGAATTGACGATCTTTTTATCTAACCCCCAAATAATACTTTAGATTTATTTTACTTGTTGGTTATGCCTTACTCCTAGGTTCAATTCAGCCTATACCAATAACGAACAACAATATGGGGGGCAACATGTAGTAAAATTGACGACCTCTCCATTTGCCCCCCAAATATTATTTAAGATTTATTTCACTTGTTGGTTATACCTTACTCCTGGGTTCAATCTATCATATTTGAAACTAAATCTATCTCAAAACACAAGTTCACCTTAAGTATATCTTTATTGTTTAACAGCAATAAAATTTATGTACAAAAATTTATTATGACATATTTACAATTTTTTGCTATGTGTAAAATTTCATTTTTTTTTCATTCCCATTACCAAAATTTATAAACACTAGGGAGTTGATAAGTAAAACATTTTTTTGACAATTTTTGGTTTCTAAATTTTTTTCTATGACAAATAAAGAATTGATTATAATGCTAACAAACAATAATAACTTAATATTAATCTAATAAATCTGTTTCTGGTAAAAAAAAACAGAAGGTTTTATACCTACCTAATAGACTGAAAATTTAAATTTCATAACAGTTTATATTTGTAAAAATTTAACATATAATTAATTAAATTGTGTCTAAATAATGATAATTGGGTCAAATCAATTTACTTTGGGACAAGAATTGAAAGTCAGTAAATTTCAAAAATTAAAAATAATCCACGAATAATTCTGACCGCAAAAGCCTGACCCGAAATCCAAAGAAATGACCCAGTTGATAATTGACTAATACTAGAGAGATGCAATTATTATTCTTCTTATTTGATTTCTCATTAACAACATTTCTGAATATATATCTAATATCTTAAGAGCATCAAAATAAAAAGTTGGAATTTCATTGCATTTTTTTTATCATAGATATGCATATAATATTATGTACTGCTAGAAGTAATATGATGTTTTTTTTATAAATACAATTACAGCATCTTTAAATTTTACTTGGGGTGATTCCAAAAGCAATTAGGTATGACAACAAATTGTGAATTTGTATTATATGTTGGTTTTCATTTTAACAGGGACAAAAAGGATAGATTATCTGAAGAAAATTTTATTTCCTGCAATTTTAATGTCTAATTAAAAAGAATTAAATATTCTATTTTGAAAATCAGAATGTATTTAGTTTTAAAAAACATGGAATTAGACGTCTAAAATTGGAAAAACTATTATTTTCTCATGAATAATCCTTTATATCCCTTTTTTGTTAGCTTGCTTTACATTTGGTTTTTATACAAAATTTTGGAGATTTTTTAAAAATCGCTGTACAATTACATATCGTAAATTTGACAATTTTGGAATAAAAACTTGATATTATTGGCTTTTCTTGGTGTAGATTTGTGTTTTTATATCAGAATGTATTTCTTAAAAAGGTTAGAAAAGCTTTTTTAATCCTTGGTTTTTCTAAGTTTTAAAACATAAATATACTGTCCTTTAATAAAATTAAAATTTACAATTAAAATTTTGAAACATTTTTAACACTAAAAATTCACAAAAAGGCAAGAACAGTAATAAAATTGGTTTCATTTTATTAAAAAAAAACACAGGTTAAGAGGACAAAACCGGTTTCTGGAGTAAGTTTGGATACGTCCGGCTAAAATATTCAATAAATGAAAAACCTGTTTTTATAAAATTATTCTAAAGACCAACATTTATAAAATACAATTGAAAATATAACTTAAGACAAAACATTTTTTCTTGCATAAATAATAACAAGTTCAGTCTAACAGACAATTAATTGATATAGAACAAACTATAAATAAACTTTGACAAATAATTTTCTAATATATAATATATAAAAACACAAGGCGGTTATTTAAAAAATTCTACTAATATATAATAATTGTAATAATTAAGTATAATTGATAATAATACTAATTCCATATTATAAAGTTGTCTAGGTAATAAATTTGCTAGGCTACTATTTTACACAATTTTATTTCATCTATGGGATTGGAACCCTAAATTTCAGATCTACAAAGTATTTTTATAAGAGCATAGCCTATTGATGTTAAAAGGCAGATAATAAGATCCTATTTTTTATAATCAGCAAAAAAAACAATACTGCAAACAAAGAAATTCATTTTTTCTAAAAACAAGTTTTCATATTTTTAAAGATGTTATTTGAAAACATGAATAAATACTTTTCAAAGTAAATATGTAAGTTTTTAAGTGCCCAGGGTAGTGTTAGAATAATTTAAACTTAAATTACAAATACCAAAAAGTTTTTAACAACTGTTTGAAATATTCATTAAGGCTTTGTATTCATAGACTTGAAGAAATGGGAATAGAGATTCTAAAATTCAAATTGTGTTACTAAAAAGACAAAGATTAATCAAATTATTGTCTTCCCTGTTTTACCATTTGCTTTTTAGAACCCTTATACTCATTACTTACATAGACACACTAATAGTAATCATTAAAACTTATTTACACAGAAAATTATTAAATTTGCTTCTTTACTTTACAGTTATTCATTGTTATTAGTTATCAGAGCATTTCATTAAATCTTCACATTTCTTGTTTTTTAATGCATTTTTGCATCTTTGTTATGTCACAGACTTATTATTGATGGTTGACAATATAGGATGTATTGTAAAGAAACTTATTTTTTTGCTAAAAAAATGGATAATTTTAACTTAAGACTATTCAATAGTTATCGTTCCTTGCCGCCGATGTTTAGCTTGCTGATGAAATCCGCCGTTGTTGTGCATTTGGGAAGTGGCGGTTGCTGATTGTTGTAAATGTTGCAACAAGTTCAGCGGTTCCAGAAAATTTTTGGCGACGGCAACACCACTGCCGTTTTGCGGCGAGGCGGCGGCGGTGGCTAGAGTAATATCGGCAGTGTATGTAGCGGTGTGTCCGGTTTGTGACAACGGAGACGTTTGGTGAGTAGTTTTTCCGCTTGCGGCGGTTATCAAGGTATTGGCGGCGTGGTGGTGGTGGTTGTGAAGCACTTGGTGGTAACTTTGACTCGTCGGCGCGGCGGAATTGTCCATTTCACAAAGCTTGCGCTTGCGCGACCGGGTAACAGGACCATTGCCAGCTGCCGCCGACGGACTGCACGAGGCGCAATTGCTACCGGCGGTACAATTTTGTCCGCGGCGAGTTGATGATGATTTGACGGGACTAGTTGAGGAAGCTATCACAGGCGGAGATATTATGCTTAGAGACACGGCAGAGTTGGGCAGAGAGAGCGGACCACCAGCAGTGGTTGGCGGTAAATTGGCGGCGCTAACCGCCAAAGGATGACGGTATGCGTGATGGTAGGGCGGAGGTTGGTGTTGATGGTGGTGGGAAGCTGTAACAACCCCACCCCCCAGCGGGGGATAAGAAAGGACAGGCCCAGCCCCGGGGTGGTGGGTACCGGCCCCCATTGACATCACATGACTAGAATACGAGGAAACATTGATGGACAGGGGTAGGTTCAGGGGTGTGGCCCCGTTGCTGGTACCACCCACCACTGCTGTTCTGGCAAAGTTAGCCAGATAATCTGACACTTGACTTGGCTTAAAGCTGAACACCTCACTGCCGCCGTCTTTGTGTTTGATCCCACCCGACCCGGGCGCAGAACTTGTGCCGCCGTGCACCGCCGAAGCCCAGTGCTTGGCGGACGCCGCCGTCAAACCGCCGCCGCTGGTAGAACTTGAGCTAGATTTTGACCCGAGGCTTGAGCGGTCAGACAGGGATGAAATTGTTTCGGTTGACGTAGACTGTTTCAGTTTCCGCTTCTGCAACAGTTTGCTTGAAGAGTTAAGGCTTGATGTGACAGGAATCAATCTGAACCCGTCCCTGGTAGCGTTGTGGAATGCATCGTATGTCTGCTTGATGCACTGCTCCGTGGACGGGTCGGACAGGAGCAGGGCAGACGTCATCAGGGTTGGCGGGCAGATGTTTGAGTGGCTGGCGGTGACAGCCTGTTGCACCCACTGGGAAGCGCCAAGCTGATCAATGCTGATACGTTTGCGATGATCGACTGTGAGCAGACCTTTGCACAATGTCTTAGCCTGGCTGGAGACGCATCGCCAGGCCTCGCCGTCCATCCGGAAGTCGCCCTCCTTAATCCGCCGCATGATTGAGTTGGCGGTGTCTTGACGCGGTCGTGAGTAGAAAGGTGCCAGGCCGCTTAGCATAGAGAACTGAAATAGAACATAAAGTTAACAAAATTAATTATAAATCTTGGTAAAAATCAATTTTTTAAACTAAACTTTGACAAATGCTCACCATAATAACTCCCAGACTCCAAAGATCACAGCTTTCGTTGTATCCCATCTCTGACGTGTTGCGTTGGGCCGCAGCTAAAACCTGAACAACAATATTTAGTTAAAAAATTGAACAAAAAACAGTCAGAATGAAATAAAAATATCAAAATAAAGCAACAAACATGTAGATGAAAATATATATAAGAGCAGATAGATAGATAGATAACTAGAAATATCCTAGATAAAGTAGTCAATTTTTTTAGCTTAAGATTTTACCTATAAACTATTGAACTGAAAGAGGTCTCAATTTTTGGTGAGCTTTGCATTGTTTTATTTTTAATTTTACACATATCTTGTGCTTTTTTACTACCCTTCTAATAAATGCTAGAGTCGAAGCTGCAAGTAATAATACATCTACATATTTACATTTTCATCACTATGGCTGAGAATCGGTTCTAATCCAGCGGATATTAATCGGTTTTTAAGCCATCCTTACCTCAGGTGCAGCGTAGGGAAGAGTAAAGCAAGGAGTGAGCATTCCACTTTCTAAATCTGGCTTCAAACGGGCAAAACCAAAGTCAACAACCTACAAGATAATTTGAAATTAGTAAATTTTCTTACAAATTCATTTTTATTTTTTACATCTTAAAGAATGTTTTTTTTTGCAAAAAAAACAATATTTGATAAAGTGATACATTTAAAGAAGTGACTTTACATCCTAATTATTTGGCATTTAAACTTAACTTTAGCATAGAATTTAGAGACAATGTCAAAATAATGTCCTTTTTGGATAATTTTTATAATGAAAAGGTGTAAATTAAAACAACCATTAATAATTTACAAATAATGAAAATTTCAATAAATTTTTTGTTTTGTTTGTGAAGAAAGTCAAAATAGATAAAATCAGTAGGTACTTTTATTGGTAAAAAATAATGTTTAGGAAAATTAAAATTACCTTAATTCTAGCATCTTCAGCATGTGTGTCGAACAGCAAATTTTCTGGCTTCAGATCTCTGTGCACTACGCCCAGACTGTGCATGTACTTGACCACACTGGTCAGCTGGAACATAATACTGGCGGCCGTCGCCTCGGTGAACCGCTTCCGCTGCTTGATGCGCGCAAACAGCTCGCCGCCGGTCAGCAGCTCTGTGACTATGTAGGTGTGACAGCTGTCCATGATGACCTCGTGCAGTTGGACCACACCCGGGTGACCTTGGCACAGCTTTAACAGTCTTATCTCCTGACTAGCATCAATTCGGCGGGATATAATCTTGACGGCGAACTGTTGGCCGGTTGAACGGCAAATGCACCGGCGACAAACGCTGAAACTTCCGTCGCCCAACAGTTTTTCCTTCAGGTTAATTTCATACTTTTGGAAGAACTCGGAACGTTTAATCTTCATTCCGACTAAATTTGACACGCTGGGCCGTTTGTCGGGCGACGGTCGGAACAGGTCGTCAGAGACTTCATTCTCGGAAAATAACACCGAGGGCGCGACAAACGAGTAGCCGTTGAAAACCTTTTCTACATTGGGCGGCGTGATGCCGGGCGAATCGGCGGCCGCCATGCTGGTAAATTCTTCAGAAAAATTGGAGACATCAGTATCACAGGAGATTTTAGGAATAAACGGGGCTGGAATGTTTTTCTTTAGCAGATCGTCCCACGAGATGGAGGCGAAAAAGCGGTGAGCCTTGACTTCTTCTGCGTCAGCTGGGCCGCCGCCAAGCCGCTGCCGCGGATCTTTGATCAACAGCCGCAGAATGAAGTCAGTAACATCGCGACCCAGGAAGTCGGGCATGGGTGGTTCACTTTTCAGGATGCGTTTGCTGATTTCCTGTTGGGTGTTGCGCTCCCCCTCGACAGTGAATGGACTGGCGCCGGTCAGCAGCTCGTAGGTCAACACACCCACACTCCACCAGTCAACAGCCTGAAAACAGAAGAAGGTTGTTAGAATTGCTTGAGGTTTTACAAAATTGAAATTATAACAGCATTTAATGACAGAAATCCTACTTAATTAATTCAATATTGTAAAAAAGCTGTCTATTAACATTAAAATAGTTCTTGGTTTTCTTGAATCTCTTTTTTATGTGTTCGTCAATCTGTGACTATAATGAACATAAACAAAACCAAAGGAATTTATATTTTTTTTTATGTTTTTCTAATTGAATAAATATCTATAAAGATGAGCCAAATTCCGTTACTTTACCATTCAAACATCCACAATGGTATAGAAATTTTTAAAAATTGGACGAAATAGAAAATATTTGTATATACAAACTAGTTGTATAATGATGTAAGTAGCTAAATATTATTGGGCAGTTTTGAAAACGAAATATGTTTCATAAAATCTCTATATTTAATGTACTATAATACATTTTTAAATGCGCAAACAATTATTTTATTCAAATGTGAAGATTACTGAAGTGAAAAAATTGGTCTTTATAAATCCAAATGAAAAAAAAAAATATATTGGAACAACGACATTAATAGCGCCCTTCTAGGTGCCTTTTTATATATTTAGATTTAAATAAGACAATTAGAATAGAAAGATCTCTGATGAAAAACAAATCTTAGAGAAGATTTATTTAAATCGGTGAGGGAGTGGACATTGATCTAGTCCCCAAAATTTTATGATAACGTTTTCTTATTCGTTGGCTTGACAACTTTGGGGACTCTTCTAGAACTTTGATTGATTGGTTCCTTAAATTAAGTGTCCAAACGTTTCACCCACTAATTGTAATCTACAGAAGAGGTAATTTTGTGTATCATAATTGGAGATATACATCAATTTATAGACTATTGTCTTATCCCTTTAGATCCCTAATAAGCGTTAACAAGAACAATTATGAACATATGTATTGCAGAAATAACCAGCTTACAACATTTTATATAGAAAATATTATTTTTGCTTATTCTGTATTTATTATTGAGAATTTATATCCCTAAAAAGGCATATAAATGGTAAACAAATTAGCTATTGATCCTTTTGAACTGTAAATTGTAACAAAGAAATGTTTTTATTTACTAGTTTATTTAAACTTGAAAGCTATTTTTATTTTGGTATTTTTACTACAGTAATAAATTGAAACACACATTTTAACTACATAGCTAGCGCAGCAATGACAATCTTTTATCCAACAGGAATTGTAAATAAATCACTGAATATGACACTTTTTGTGTAACAAACTATTTATCCCTTCCCCTGTTAATTGATAAACTTAAGTATGGGACAATTAACCAAAAATGTGTTTATGACATGCCTGTCTGTCTATTAGTCGGTCTGTCTGTCTGTCTCTCTAAAATGTCCTTGATATATAACTAAAAATTCCTTCTTTTAGGCCTTTTTATGACTTTCCTTAACTTCATACCTATTCTAATCTAAATCAAGAAAAAGAAAAATAATCTAAAATAATTTAAATGTAAGAAAATAATTCAATTGTAAGATAAATAATTTGTAGATATCCAAAAGATAGAAAGAGAGGAAAGAGAGGAGAGATAGCAAGAGATAGAAAGAGAAAAATGATAGATAGATAGTTTGAGAGAGATTGTATTTTGTGAGAATTTGTTGTAATGACCTTGACTAGATTAGGCCTACACACACACACATACACCCACCATGCACACACAAAATCACACTGAATTACACAGAGTAACATGCACCCTCAACACAGAAAATCACATACATGTTACACACAGAAAATCATACAGAAAAACATGCAATTTCATACACATAACAAACACACACACAGACAAACAAACAAACTGCATATTGCCAGATTAGGGCTGGTTCTTGAATCACATTGTCACAGTATAATACAATATCAATATAATCAGAATTGCAGTATCAAGCTATGATCCAAGTACTATAAAATCCCACCACTAACCTTTAACTCCTGTTATGTTTTTAAAATGTCCTTTGTGCTACAAAATGAAACAACCAATTTTTGGATCCTAAAATGCCAGTGTTTTTATAGCTAACCCTTTGACTTTAAATGCTTTTTGAGAATTTTAATACTTTACTTGTGCCATAAACCAAAAATCTTAAAAGATCATATCCTATGTTTGCTTAATTGAAGCCAATCTTATTCACCTTAATCTATGACTGTTGAACTTTAAAAATTAATCAACATAAAGATTTGCAAAAAATATGATATATGTGATATATACAGCACAAATTTGGCATGTAAATTTTTGGCTACCCTATCACAAACTCTTAAATGTTCTTCTTAGAAAGAAAAATTTGATTGAATGTACTTTTATGAGATTGTTAAAAAGGAAGAACATAGCATGAGCATAGAATTTAGGGGAGGAGGGGGGGAGCTGCACTGAAAACTTTGTAAAAATTGCATTTTTAGAGAGAAGAGGAAGTGTTAGCAGAATTACACACGGATACACAGACCATGAATATGCATTCATAATTTTTAAAAAGAAAATTTGAGCATTTGACTTATTGTTGATTTTTAAAGATATTAGTAATACAGGCATCAAAAACCATTTAAAACGACACATTGAAATTAATATCTAAACATAATTCTTAACTGCCAAAAAAAGCCTTTTTTTTGTATTGATAACCATTTGTTCAATCAAATGCTTTGCTAAGTTTTAAATGTGATTTATTTTAAGGAGGATGAATTTTTACACTAATCCCAAAAGTTTTAATATAACGTTTTCTTATTTGTTGGCTTAATTAATTTGGGGACTTTTATTGAATTTTGATTGGTTGGTTCATAAAATTGAGTGTCCAACTTTCAACCACTAATTGTAATCTACCGAAGGGATATTTTGAGTATCATCATTGGGGGTCTACATGAATTTATATATAATTACTAATTAATTTTTCAGTATCTATATCTCTGTCAATTTTAAGGAACCTCTCTTTCTCGAGTAGAAAGAGAATTTTGCCAAACTACATGGGGAACGTGATTTAGGAGGAAAAATAGGGAAAATTGTGGAGCTAGAATAGCTTCACCCAAAAAGGTTTATAGTAGAAAGAGGGAGGTGGGATTTATAGGTACAACAAAAGGGGAAGAAGGTACAATATTATAGTTGTGCAGAAAAGCAGCAGAGATACATTTAATCACTATGTGCAAATATTCTGCAATTTTTTTTTCATAGAAATATTCAAATAAAACTGTGTATGCTAAAATATTTCAGTCAAGATAAACCTTGTATGTTATTTTTTCTTGCTTAAGTACATTATGATAAGCAAAAAAATTGGCAAATAATGATTTTGCAAATGTATGAAATATTCTGGTAAATTTTGCACATTCTAACTTAACAAAAACGAGAAAAATACTGGTTTGGAATAAAATTATCATATTATGGTATTACTATTACTTAAGAAAAAAAACAACTTTTTAAGCTAATAAATTCATAAAATTGGGTAGGTAAAGAATTTAACAGAAACAAGGGGGAAGGTTAAAGGGACAGATGCATCAAAAAAGAGAGACAGAAAGAATGAAAAATAGGAGTAAGAAAAAGAGAGAAAGAGTGTATTTCTATACTCCTTAATGCCATTCTGAAGTTTATTCCTAAAGTCAATTACAAACAGTAGCTAACAGTGTAGTAACAGTATACAGCATGACCCTCGAAAAAGTATTTTTAAGCATCTGCAGCACTTATTTCTCAATGAATTATTAAAAAATGCATATGTCCTTGTTCTCCATAGTATTCCACGTAAGTAGATATAAAAATAT
>LS057408.1:0-10980 GCA_900241095.1 Acartia tonsa
TCTTCCCCCCTTCCCTTTTTTTTCTTTCCCCCTTCCCTTTTTCGGGAAAGAAAAATATGACGTAACTGGAACATGTTCCGCAAAAGTTATACAAAATTGGGACAGTTTCCATGGTGTCCCTTCCCTCACCAAGATACTAGAGGTGCAGCCGCTAGTTTTTTCTATAAAACTATAGCCTTATATTATATTAGTATAATAGAAAATAGGTCTAACTAAAGTATATAGTTTCCCTTTACATGTATAGATAATATATATATATACATATACATGGGTAATGTATGTAAATGTCTTTTTATTATTGTGAAAAATAAAATGATGTTAAATATGCTCCAATGAACAAAGAATATTTACAAAATTTACATTTTTAAATTTATATTCTAAGATAATAATGAAAATATTTTTTTTTAGTTTGGGGAAAAGGAAATAGAGAGATAAAAATTAAAAAGATAGCACGGATTAGAAATTGTTTTAATAAGTTACTTTAAAAATAACAATAAACTGCAATACATTAAAGAAATTCAAAAAAAGATAATTCAATATTTAGTAGTATGTTAAACATTGGTTTAGATTTGGTTATGAACATCAACATTAAAAAACAATACATTCTGTAAAAATATAGATTATTTGTAATACAGAAATTGGCACATTTTTTATTTGGCAATATCCTTAAAAATGGCAGTAATACATGTTAGAGATCCCTATATTATGTCTGGAAATACAATTTTTTAAAAAAAACTAAATAAAAGTTATTTTCTAAATAAATGAAAATAATTTCGAACAGTTATGTAAGATTTACTAGTTGATTGGAGGAAATATGTTAAATTCTTATGGGTGCTTTCACTCAACTTATTTTTGGACCAGCCCCCACCCCCCTAACACCAGTGGATGGTTCTAACCCTGTGGTGCTCTATCCCAACGGGTTCCTATAGTGACAGAGCATTTCTAAACTTTACTTAACCAAACCTGACCTAAAATTAGCCTCAAATGCTATTTTTTCTACAAAAAGATAGTTTATGGTCCACATGCGATATGAGGGAAAGCGCCTATTCTTGTCCTATATCAATATTTCTATAAAATCTGGAGTGCTTATGCTAAATGGACTCCATTACCATTTACGTGAAAACGGACTACAAAATGTCAACAAAAAGCAGGACAATTTTGTCCATGACTATTGCAACATTTTAAATATTTGTTGAAAAAGCTGGTTATTAATATACATTGAAAAACTTTGAATTATTGATAGTGTCAATAAACACTCTAAAGGATAAATATTCTTGTCTAATTTGCAAGAAAGTTACAGTTATTTCAGAAAATTAAGGGCTCACAAACAGTCAATAATTATATGTATACTGTGCTACCTAGATTTAGATAAGTATTGTAATTTTCATTTTTTGTGTCACCATTTAAAGTGTTACTTTCTAAATATGTTTTTAAGTTTTACTTAAAAGATTTATGTTAGCGACAGTCAAATGCTTTGGTAAAATCAGAAAATGAATTTTGCTAGGACATTCTATCCAAGAGTAGCGCAGCAACAGCCATATCAAACAAGTACAACAATTTCCATAAGCGTACCACAATAATAAAGCATTTTTTGAAAAATAAAACATGCGTTTGACATTTTCACAAAAAAAATTCAAAATTAAAGATTATTCATCTATGTATGATCTAAAGGGAGAGAAACTTGCGCTATTATAACCCATTCTTTCTCTTATTAATTGTAAGTTAACAATTTAACAAATAAGAATTTATACTATTAAATGTATGGAGATGTCATGTCCCTGTATCCCTTCAGGTCAATTTTCCTATTCTGTCTTATGTAACGTTCAGGTCTCTAATTTTTTATTGCGCCTTTTAAAAAAAAAATATTTTTTCTTTTGTATATTTCTTTAAGGAAAGTTTCTTTAGACCGTCTTACAGACTAAAGCCCTAATATAATTCAGATTTATGTATGTAATGACAAGACAATGATCAATAAATTAATCATCCCCACAATTCTTATATGCATAACTCCTTTAGTAGCTAAGGCTTACTGTTGTAGATAAAGGTGTGAAAATGAATTTAAACGCTATTGTCCTCACCTTGTCTGATTCTAATTTGAATTTCTCCATTTCCTCCTCCTGCCCCTTTTCTCTATTTCTCTTTCTTTTTCTCTCTTTTTTTCTTCTGAGCTGAATGTATGGTGTAAGGTAGACATTCATCAAAAGAAAATTAAATTAAACGTTGATAAAAACGTCAAGTAGTGCTGTATGCCTGTTACAAAGATTTACAGGGTCCTTCACCAAAAAAAAATATGGTGGTGTTGTTTTTCTGAATTTATATGTTGTACAGGAGGACTTTCATTTTTTTTGTACATATTTGATTTTTTTTAAATGCCAATATAGAGATTTACAGGGTGGCTTTTTTGTAGGTTACCTTTTCCATAATTTGTATATTTTTGTACTTGCTTTTTTTATTTGATTTCAAAGTGCTAAAACTGTAAATGGTGATGTATAATCATTTATGCCCATAGCATGTAGAGACTTTACCAGTAACCAATACAGTATCCTAAAACCACTACGAGAGATTTAGAAAACAATTATTGATCAAGCCGACCATTTTATAATCAAATAACCCTAGTTTAACCCAAAATACAAATCATAAGCTTTGAGAATTCCTAATTTTTTGAAAATATCAAAATCCAATTCTTTTTATGATGACCCTGTAACTGTTTAGTATTAAATTTTCCTGTCCTCGGATTTATATATTTATCAGGCAGCTACCCCCTCCCCCCCGCCCAACTACTTCCACTCTTTAATTTTCCTTTTCTCTTTTCTTATCTACATAATCCAAATTAGGCCCTCGTCCTTATGCTTACTATCTCTCTCTCTTTATCTATCTATCTATCTCCATATAGGACATATTATGTTTATTATTCTAATGTATAAGTACCATATAAAGAGTTCTTAAAAGATTCATAATAATGTGTATGTTGAATAAAGAGAGGCCATATCCCCTACTATTGAAGTCTCTCATTCTACACCCCTTTCCTTCCCCCATCCCCCCTAAAACTTTGGTTGTTGATGTTTGATAAAATGCTCAACAGATATTCCATCTCCAATTCTAATCAAGACTCATTGATCGATTGTTCTCCCTCTTCGCCTTGTTTTAGCAAGCCATCGACTAAAGTATCACATAGATTGGACATAAAACATTAATTCATCAAAACAAAACCCATAATGACTTTATGCGCTGCACATTGATGTGCCTATTTTACTATAAATGCCCCTTTTCATGCTAAAATTAGCCTCCTTCTTGTATACAGAAGAATGATCTTAATTTCATGATACTAATAGTAGCTATCTTGACAGCTAAGTTATATCAATTAAAACCATTCAAACGTTTCCTTTGAATCAAAAACGTCCAAGCTGTATGTTTGGGGGACGTTAATCTAATGTAATTTCCCCGCAAAATAATTTGAGTGTTCAACACAACACACGTTTAATCCTTTCTTGGACGTCCCTGCTTTGCCAATCTTTTTTTTCAGACAAAAATTCTCTATCCTCAAGTTGACTCATGGTGCATTTATGCCAGAAAATAGCCTAAAACCACCAAAACACCTAAAAAATACACTCAGATTCCAAAACCAAAAAATGTTCTACAATTCTCAGTACCTTTTACTACAGTGAAAATATTTTAAAATCATAACATAATAGATATATCAGATTCCAATCTACTTTTTGTTAATCAATGACAACATCCCAAGAATGAGCATGGAGTAAGAGAAAAAAGAGGAGGGGGAGGGATGAAAGGGATGACTTGAAGTAAGAGTATACTTGGGCGCATCATTTAGGTTTAAATTGGGGGGATATGTGATCATTTCAAGAGTTAGAGGTGGCCAGAGGGGGAGGGGGGATTTTAAAGAGGGTGGCTCCGGGGGGCGATGAGAGACTGTCCTCTAGTTTAAACAAGAGAAAGAGAAAGACATAGTAAATGAGAGGAGTTAGAGAAATAACCAGGGAGATAGGGATAGAACACTTGATCATAATTACATCTTCCCACAACTTTTATGTTTGCAAACTTCCTGGGGTAGATTGTAAATGTTTTTGGGAAGGAATATATTGTAGACTAATTAAACTTTCATTGAGCTCTCCCTCCCTGTAAATATCTGCTTATATAGCCTTGTATAAAGAACATAAGATTGGGGAATGGTTATGTCCACCCCCCCGGCCCCCCCCCCTTCTCTCAACCACCCAAAACACTAATATACATTAACTCTTTCCCTCGCCCCCTAACTCTCTATCTTAATTTTCATTGCCTCCTTTCCAGTTAAAATTTGTTCCCCTTTTTTTAAATAAAAGAACTGTTGGAATATTATTTTTTCTAAATCTGTCTGCTAATTAATTAAAATTATTAATCAAGAAAGAAATGTTTTAAAATCAAAATTATAATATTAACTTTAAAACTTGAACTATCTTCAGAATTTATGAAGCAAAGTTTCTACATCTTCCATGGAGGGAGAGGACAATGAAGATATAAATTATCCACAACCTCTTCTTTCCAAAATACTATGAGCTACCTAGAATTAATATCATAGAATTGAATAAAAAATAAAGCTACTTCTGTATATCAGTCTAATCAATGTAAGAATTGCTAATATTTTTTAGTTAAAACTATCAAAATCTTTAAAAAATCCATTTTTATGTCTACAAATTAAAATTGAATTAATTATCATTTAAATTAAATGATTTAAAAATTAATTAATTAATAATAAATATTTAGTCAAGACTGTTCTATTTAAAACTCTTATGAACCCCTCCACATTAGGCACTGTCCCACCACCCCTCACACACACACACACACACACCCCTCATTTCAGATCTACATCCGAAGAGAATAACTAGAGAGAGAGAGAAAAAGAGATTTGGAATTAAAGATAGAGAGATGTAGAGAGAGAGAGAGAGGCCTGTGAACGGGCGTGCATGTAGTTAGTAAGCATAACCCTCATTGATTATAAGTGTATGCAAGGCCCCCCTCCCCGGGGGGAAAATTACTCAAGAATATCTCCCAAATAGGGAATGCTCTGCTGGCCCAGCCCCCCTAATCAACTACCCCCGCCCTCTTAGTCTTTCCCGCCTTCC
This sequence comes from Acartia tonsa, assembly GCA_900241095.1. Taxonomy (NCBI): domain Eukaryota; kingdom Metazoa; phylum Arthropoda; class Copepoda; order Calanoida; family Acartiidae; genus Acartia; species Acartia tonsa. The sequence continues at coordinate 5,118 of LS057408.1, forward strand.
CTTTCTACACCCGAACCACTCTTGATTATTCCCCCCGCCATCACTATTGGCACTACCCCTCCTTCCCCCTCCCCCCGGAGTATTCCCGCTGCTGGCTGATGATGGTTTATAGCGGTGAATCCGCCCTAAAGAAAGGGTCGAGAGTTTTCAACTCAAAGTTTGTCAGATATTGGTGAGAAGGGAGGGGGTGAGGTACGTCCATATATTATTATTATTACTACTACTACTCTTAATATAATATAAAATAGAAATAAATCTTGAAATCTAAGAATAAAATCCTCACTACACAAGGACACACATTGTTATTAGCTGGCTTGCGGCGTGATCTTTTAAAAGTGACATTTTTCAATTCCACCAAGGCCTGAGAGACAAGCTAATAACGCGCCCAAGGGACCAGTGAAACGTGCGCGCAGCGCGCCGATCGGCGCCGCGCGAATATAGCGCTTGCGCTTGGCTTAAAAGCGCATCGGTTAAGGACAACAGGCACTTTACGTAAGGTAGGTGATTTTTTTTAAGTTTTTTGAGTATTTTGTGTATGTGTGTGTAAATATAGTGACCACACACATAATATCATTTCTGCACACATTATTACACAAAAATACGATGCACTCACACAGACACACACAAATTCACACACACACACGTATATTTTCAATATAATATAAAAATAGAAAAGCGGAAGGATTCATTTTGTTTATCAAAATACAAGAGATAAAAAAAGAATGTGTTATTTTTTGGCAATTATGAAACAATACTAATTTGGTAGGTACTATTTTTATTTAAAATTTGAAATTAACTTTAAGATTATCCTTAAATGTTTATCTAAAGCTTTACTTAAATCTGATAACTTTTTAATTAAAGAAAAGAATGATTTTAATAGTAACTAAACATCCAAAAAGATATTTTCTTTTCCAAATTATTGAAATTAATAGGGTTGTTTTCAAAGGAACGAGAGCATTTTTAAATGTAAAGGAAAAAATATTTCGATTAAATATGTATTTTTGCTAAAATATGATTTGTTCATCTGAGAGAATTTATGTTTTTCTTGTTAAAACACTAAACCTTGGTTGTAAAATTCAAGCTAGGATATCATGTATATTGTGTATAACCTATATCTGTTACAGGGTGTTTAAAAAATAAATTGTTATGTTTAAACAACAGATATAAGCTTATCCAACTACAGGTTGTCAAAGGATGTATCCTAATGTTTAAGGGTGTTTATTAGCGTATCCAACTACAGGTTGTCAAAGGATGTTTGATAACTATTGTTTTTGATATCCTAATGTTTAAGGGTGTTTATAAGATACTAACAAATTTCAATTTAAAATGCTCATTATCTTTGGATAACAGGTTGTTTTTAAAGCAAAATTTGATACCCACGGGGCTGTTTATTACCCCATATAATCTAACATAACCTGGACGTAAGTAATAAACAAATAAATGAAAAATTACACATCTCTTAGTACTTCCAATTATTTTCAATTTATTTTAAAATAGTGGGGAGGGGGGTCTAGGCTCGGTTAAGTACTTTAAGGGAAACCGCCTAAGAATCTTTCTTTAATATGGGGATTTCTATGCTTCGTAATATTTCTTTAAGGACACTCTGTTTGTAAGTTGTATATGCTTGAATTTACCAGGCATAGAACCATACATTTTTAAAAATAATTTGATTAACATTTAAAAGTGTTTTGTATTAATCACACCCACTAGCTGCTTCACCCCTAGACTCGAAAAAAGCCTAAACCCACCCAAAGACATTTCAAAGCTTTCTTTAAAAGATTACGAGATATTTAGACATAAAAACCTTACTACTTTATGTAATAAGATAAATTTCTAAGTATAATATGGTTTAGCCAGGCATATTAGTAGATTTGTATGAATTTCTTTTGATTTGAATAAGGATTTATATTTTATTGGCACTATTTGATTTTTTGCAAGAATGTCCCTTTTCTTGGTTTAAAAATATTATCCACAGTAAAGAAATTTTACAATGATAAGATTTTTCAAAATTTTATACTTTTTTCTTTGGTTTTAGGCTTTCTTTGCTTTAAAAGTATGTTGATCCTGTAAAACTGTAGTGCTATGGTAACAGACAACCAACCTTTTGTTGAATATAGTTGATGCATGAAAGGCTAGAAGTCGTGACTGTGCATGGTAATCTGTTACACCTGTTTATCGGCCAAAACATTTTTCCTATTCTGAATACTAGTTACAAGTGACAGACATATGAGCAGTATATAAAGACAAGACTAAAGTTTTAAAATGTCCCTATTAGCATTCCAGTACATAGTAGTTATAGGTTTTTAAAAGTAAATGGTAAAAGTAAATTGAAATAAATTAATGATTGTGTTTAGCAATACAAGTCGAACAGGGGAGCATCTTCAATGTAAATGAATATTAAAAATATAACATGTAATAAAAGTGGCAACGGCTGACATTTCACAAAAATATGCAATTATTTTTCGCTGGATGAAAACCAGTTGTAAGCCAATTTTTTGAAACCATGTATCATATCATGTTATTAAGAGTTTTCCACAAAAAAAATCAACATATCAACCCTGTTTTGTTTTCCCCGAGGAACTAATCTAATATTTTTTAAATTTTACTATCCGTGAAAATTAATCTATAACACGATGAGGTTTAGAACTATTTCATCATGTAATTATTTAACAATTTTATGAAATTCGATACCATGAAAAAATTATTTCACTTTAAAATCCCAAATTGACCTTTTTTGTTAGATTGTTAGTAATACTTAAAATATTCTAAAAATCACTGATAATTGAAATTCTTTTTTTATTTTTGAAACTGCGTAACTGGTCTAAAAGGAATATCTAACCCCATTAATCCAATTCATTATATGTTAAGGGTGGTTTTGGTATTGAGTTTTTTCTTGGTTATGTTAGGATCATTAAAGTCATTAATTAGTTGTAGCCAAAAGTGCCAAATTTGTCTTGTAATTTTAGAACTTCCAGAAAAAGGTCATGCAAACAAAGAATGTTTGATATTACTTAATCTAATACTCCTGGTTGTCGAATCTACACTTCCAATTCTAGTTATTTTTTTACCTATTATTATCCTATGAATTCAATTGACGACAAGCTCAAGTAAAATTTGAATTCCAAATGATGATAAACAAAATTACCACTCCTGCAGATTAACATTGTTCTTTGATAAGTATTGAAATTATTAATTTAAACTAACCAATAAAGATCTCATAATAGTACCTAAAGTGTTTAAGCCAACGATTGAGAGGTTATGTTTATAAAATGTGTCTTTTGGGAGTGGATTAGGAGTGGTCCAAAAGTTAAAGCAGGGAATTTCCCCTAATCCCAGTGGATCTAATTGGTTGGCTGATCTCTAATTCTTTTAATTGGATCAACTTTTTTACAACAAATTCAAATTTGTTTTCAACAGAAACAGATTTGAATTGTGGTATACTTGCTGTTTTAATATTTTCATAGCGCAGCTGTTCTGTAAATGGTGTTTATCCATAGTCCATACGTTTGTTTCTTGAAGACTGCAGTATCTACGCACACAAAAACACACTCACACACACACAAATTAAATAATACTATCTTTATCTTACTTACTTAAAAAATAATTGGTTAAAAATCACATTTACTGAATATGTTGCAAAGTTTCTGGATTTCTGCAAAATTAGTTTTCCACTATGGCTTCAAAACCAATAATTATCCGCGGGAGTACAAACTGTTCGGAGCCACACTGAAAAATCGTGTTTTGTAAAAATAAAAAATAAAATCATTTTACTATTTGTGGATTTTCGGCCCCTCGGGACTAACAAAACTACTATCTTATATAAGTTTTTTTATTGTTATATCCGCTGAAACTGTCTATAGTACGATGCAATAAATGAATATTCTGTTATTTTTCTTTGTTGCTGCTGTCCAACTTATGGAAGTGATATTCCTTGTTTTGATATTTAAAATTATTTTAAGTATATCTACATATAAATATAGATTTTTATTCTAAATTGAACGATGTACAATTTCACAATAAAAAAAAATATACTATGGAGGGTTTCGATCTAAAGTGTTGAGGTGGATTGTGATCATATAGAACCCCTTTCGGATAAATTTAGAAAGATTACCTTACCCGGATAACATGTACTCAAAGCTTATTACCACTTGACAATTGTCTATGCACGGGCCACGGAGACTATATATTTCATTTGGAAGCAGATTTTAAATACTTCAACCGTCAAATTAGAACTAAGCTGCAGCCATGCGACAAACATTTCTTGGACAGCAGTCAATTTGTAATTAAGGCACAGCCAAGATGATTTAAAACAAACATATTTCATTTGGCTCGTGCCCCTAAAATCAATGTTTTAATTGTACGTGAGCTTTGTATAATATTCAAATTACCCATTGTCTGCAGATTATATTAATTTAGATAGGGTTTTATCTCATTTAAATAACCCGCTCTAAGGGGACAGTAGACTGTAAAGTTTTATAAATGAATTCATTCATTAGTTGCCCTGAAAAATCTTGGGCCTTTTATCAAATCTTGATCAGATTATGAAACTTGCATTGTCCAGACTTTTCCACCAATAATTGTGGTAACTTTTTCAAAATAATCGGGGATAAACAGGCAGAACTCACAACCATGCATAGGTGGGACTGACAGACAAAGATCCTGCAATTATTTGGTGGGTTGGTTGTTGTAAAACCAAGACCTTTATTACCTTCAAATTTATTTAAGTTTGCTTTAGAATTAGCTGCGCTAATTATATACATTATTATCCTTGTTAAAAATTCAATTTAGGTAATTATACACTTCAAAGTGTTAAACAACACAAAACTTTGAAAGAAAAAAAAACAATTTAGAATATTTTAATTTATTCAATCTGTTCTTTCATCTTTGTGTTTTTGAACAAATTATCCTTTTAATCATAAAATAATTTACTCTCAGGGGAATTTTTAGAAACAATGTTGAAAATTGTAGTTTATTAATAACACTTGCAGATAAGCCCCTAGTAGACTCTAGGTAGTGGGGGGTGGAGATACCCTCCCTCCAAATAGTTATAAACCTTCCTTGGTCATATAAGAAGCTTCACTGTAAAGAAGCACCATATCGGTTCAGCAGTTAAAGAGATCTTTCGATACAGACAAAAAAGATTGGATATAACCTTTTCGACTAATTTGTAAAGTGTTTATTGCTGTCATATATTCGAAAAGCTGTAGACAATATTCTAATGATGATATAGTATTAGCGCCAAAATTATACGGGGAAGTTAAGATGTGGATAAATCTAAATCTGTTTGTTGCTAGTTAGAGACAACCAACAGATTATCTTAGATTACACAGCCTTTGTCTGGATGTCCTAACAGTCTTTTCTTCTATTTCTTACAGTTATTGTAGACTTTTGCATGTGTATTGAAAGTAGCAGATGTTAAACGGCTTTAGTTATGACGCAGTTTTGACCGAGAATCAATCCATTCATTTCCCCTACTGCCAGTTAATCGTCTTTGGAATCATCATCTAAATAATTAGTAAATATTCTAAAAAGAATTTAGCATCAAAGAAGTTTATAAAAACAATCCTATACTCTTAAAAAGTTTTCTACAAGGTTTGAAATCGATAGGGCAAGTTTATTATACATAAATTTACCAGCAGAGCTATGCGGTACTGTCAAACGGACGGACACGCACTAAATATGAAAAGCCTCGCTTTTTTATAACCACACTCGACTGTAATTCAAATGAACTAATTTGAATATTATAATAAAGAAGTCGTGAGAATAAAAAAACATAATGTAATTAACAAGGGGCCATAAAAAGTGCCCCCCCCCCCCCGGGCCGGCCCCCCCCCCGCCGGGGGGAGGGGGGCGGCGGGAGGAG
>LS057409.1:0-10980 GCA_900241095.1 Acartia tonsa
CGCCCCTCCCCGCGTTACGGACGGGGGTCCTCCTCACCCGGTGTCTTTTCATAGGTCCCGGGAATGGTTAAAACTATTTTTTTTTTTTGGGGGGGGGATGGGACACCCCCAACCCCCCCAAAAAATGAACCCCCCCCCAAAAAAAATTTTTATTTTCTTCTTTTAAAATCTATAATAAGAAATTGGGTTATCAAATTCGACTCTCCCCTCCTCAAGTGCCCCTAGAGTAGCCGCTAGTATGTAATAAAACAGCCAGGGCTAGTAAGCCGCCATGTAAAACGAATGGCTGGCTGCGGCTGCGGATTGTCTACGTGGAAATAATAAAAAACAAGGATGTAAACATCTATAAAAGTGAGACTTTGTAACGGTAGGACGAACGAACATTAACACCTGTAGAGTATCAAAACTTAATGAGGAGAATATAAATGCATAAGTCTAATTAAAATTGTAAGTGTTCAAAAAGATGTTGTGTGGCTGCCGAACTCAGAACTAGGAATGACAAATTCCTTTTTTTTACTGATAAATATCAATTCTACTTTTTATTCGTCAAAACCATAATAACATTTCTTGTTCAAAAATAGTACGTTATGCTAATAATAATCCATAATTCGATAAAATCTTTACAAATATAACAAGAAAGAAAAATCTTATTTAGAGTGATTAAAACAAATTCGTCAAACAACTACTATTTAAATGAATTTATAAAAAAAAAAGAATGGCTACAATTGTTATACAATTTTGAAGATATAAATTCAAGAGTAGCTTCAAATTAATATAGAATATACAATACATGAATATTATGATAGAGAAAAAATTGTCGACAATTTAGGTTGCTAATCTAGACATCACTTATTGATTAGCTCGTGCATCCAATAGGAGGAAAGGAAGTACGGTAAAGGGTGTGGATGGGGGGGGGGGTCTTTATTTTAGTCAGCTAAGAGTTTAATTTATTAAAGAACACGATAATCTGGTGTAAGATCCAAGAAATAATAAATCCATTAGGGCAACACCTTAACAAACGGAACATTTCTAAGAAATGTACATGCGTTTTTATTCTGTTAAAATTTTATCAAATTTATCAAATAATTGTGATATTTTCAATTATCCTTATACAAAAGTAACAGGATCTCTGCCTGTCTTTAACGAAGGATCTCGCTGAACCGATATGGTTCTCCTTTACAATGAAGCTTCTCATAGGTCCTGCTTTATAACTATTTTGAAAGGTCTTCCCTCCCCCCCCAAAAAAAGCTAGGGGGAAATTTTACTTTTTCTATATTAATCTTTTCTCAATAACAGATTAAAATCTTTACAACGAATGCATGAAGCTTATCATTTCTAAACCATACGTTACGCAGAAATAAGTACCAACCATAATTACAGAAAAGGTTCTCTTTTCAACAACTATGAAGTAAAAAATGTGACAAAGAACGAATTCTTCGCAATGAAGAATGAATTGCATAATGGTAGGTGCTAACAAGTGTGGTAGTCTGTGAGATGAGGTACATATTTGTTTAATTTGTACTCAAATTAAACGGCTCTTCTAAATATTTTACGGCTCCTCCACCCCCCCCTCCCTTGTTTGCAACTGTTAAATAATTTTTTCAAGCCCTGAAGGCAAAGAAGTCCAAGCTTTTTATTTTAAGGATGTAAAATGAGGGGTTTCTAGTTTTTAAGGGATTAATCTAATGTATTTTTATAAATTTTGAGAGAGGTAAAATGAGGGGTATCAATGTTTAAGGGGGTGGGGGGTAAAAGCTTATTTACCTCATCCTTGGAAGTCTATAACCGTAGGGCGGCTATAACCCTGTGGAGCTCTAAATCTCCCTTTACTTAACCAGGTATTTCTTGATTTTTTTTATTTCTTGAGTACAAATAAAACAGATTTGGAAAGTATCACTCTGTGAATCCACAAGAATAAGATGGCCCCCACCCACTTGAAAGTTTTGAGAATCATCCTCCTCTCAATATTACAACAAGATACAAAACATAGTAAAATATTTACTAAAATTGGTAAAGCAAATGATATAATGGCGTAGCTGAAATCTTGTGGATATGAATCATTTACAAGTTTTTATGTCACTGCGAAAAAGGTTTATGGCGAAGGATAATTATAAATGATAAATTCACTGGAGTGAAAAAGTCATTTTCTTCATAATTATTCATAAAATCATACGAGAAATAATTATAGACTAATTTAAACATCTTTTTTATACAAAATGATAAAAGTAAAAGATGTTTGAAATTTATCTAAAAATTCATCAATATCATTAAAGTTAAAACATTTATACGGAACAAACATACCGTCGTTATAAAGTATCTGCACTATTATCAATAGTACACACAAAATAATTCGAACATATAAAAGATTAACTTTAATTTTAGCAACTATCCTAGTTTTGATTAAGTTAGATAAATACATCAATCATATCATTGATACAAGGGTATGTTATATATATAAAATTACAAATTTCAAACATTTTTAATATGTAATATATAATTTTTAAATAATTCAGTATGGCTTCGAATTCGATTAATTTTCACTGGATCAAAGCCGATACTGAGCTATATATATAAATATATGTACCGTGTCAAATTATTGACAATTTTCTACTAAAAAACGATGAGTTAATCATATGATTTTTTTACTTTCATGTGGAAAATTGTCTATAAATCAATGCGATTCCATTGAACAAATAGAAAAATATTGATGTAAATATCTTATTACAACTATAGAATTCACCAAAATAGAACTTTTCAATCTTTCTTTTTAATTTTATTTGGTTACAAACAAGTTAAATTTTCCTTTTGAAATTTTAGTTCCTGTGTTATCCCACATACATATCCAAAAGACTGCTGACCGCCCAACCAAGGTTAAAATGACAAGGCAAGCATTTTGATTAGAGGTTGAAAGTTAAATAAAAAAATTATTACATTTGAAACTTCCCAATGGTATGATGTCACAACATTAAAGGAAAAGACAGGTGGTTTAATAGGGAGTTTCAAAAGACAAAATTAATTGAATTTTTACAACACGTTTTAGAAATCTAGTAACATTACTATATGCCTGAAGACAATCAGTTCAGCTGAATTTGCGCTTCTTGAAGTGTCAGGTATGATTCTTTAAACTTTTGCTTTTCTTTGAATTTTATGTTCTTTGAACACTGTGACCAACGTTGTTTGATATCGAAGTAATCAGGAGCTTAACAGAGCAAGTAGTGGCACAACCGGTGAATACTTTACTCAGCTATGCCGCGTCTTGCCTTGTGCACCCCGTAGTTTTGATTTTTCTCATCCCTAATTTGATAGTATTCTTCTTTGTTTGTTCGGAAGCAGTTCTGGTTGGAAAAGAAATTCTTTGTGAATATTCCCAAATTTTTATTTAAAGTTTTTAAAATTAATGTTATTCATTGATTAATTAATTAGTTTTTACTTCAGTTCACTAAAGAAGATTGCAAGAAAAAAATTGGCGTTGAAGGAAAAATATAAAAAATACTTTTTTATTTATGTAAATAATTAAGGAAAAAATTACATAAGGAAGGGGCTTTTCTATCCTAGACTATGTACTTTGAGAAAACCACTCATTCTTTTGATCACTTTCATGCTTCTTGCCTGGTTTGCATGGTCTTCTTTCCTAAAATGAATAAAAACATTTGAGATATATTTAGATATATAAAAAGTATTATAAAATCTCATTTGATGTAAACAATAAAAAACTTTTAATTTTGACGTTGTATACAGAGGATCGTCAATTGCTACTCATGAAGTCGGATCAAATAAAGGGATATATACAAGTGTAAGATAATTTTACTTCCCAATGCTATAAATTTCTTTACATAGATTACTTTTTTGAGGTTTGGGGTACCATCAAATATTTCCACCGCCCCCCCCCAAAAAAAAAAATTGGAATGGCACCCATAGCTTAGTAGTAAATATCTGGAATTTTTCCAGAATATTTGATGGAGTAAAGACCCATTTAATCACCCCCCCTGTAAATCGTTTCATTAACTCTCGACGAATAAACAAAACAAAACAAAACAAAAACAATTAGAAAATGCGGCTTACGCCCCTCATTGATAAGAAACATGAGTAAAGTTTTGTGTTACTCATAATTACAAGGTTAAAATCTGAATCACGTACTTTCAAATTTAACAAAACTTTCTTAGAAATTTAATCCACAGAGTTTTTAGTATCGAAGCTACTCTATAATTTGAAATGACCGTCTGTCAGTCTCTCCATCAAAAAAAGCTATGAGAGAAGCGCACATTTCTCTGCTGCTTTTAAAGATTAATGACTAAAATTTCTAATGTGAAGATTCTCTGTACCTAAGAACATCTAGTTAATAATTTACTTAGTCCGTCGGTCTGTCGGTTATGCAAAAAAAATATTCAAATTCCATGTAAAGGTTTCGTGGGATTATTTTTTTATAATCACTGATTATCTGCTCTATAACTGACTTAATCTGTGTATTATCCCACCTCGCTTCTTATAAATATTGTCATCCTTGTTTTAATTTAAGTTTTTATTTGTTCAAATTGCTTTTTGTAAAAGTATCAATTATAAACAAAATTATAAAAGAGGTTAACTAAGAGCAGAAAAAAAACAATAAACGTTATTATAGAAGGTTGGGGACTAGAGTAATAAACAGGCCATGTCTCCCTCATTGCCTTAACTATTTTTGACTTGGCCTGCAATTACAACATCTTTAAAATAATATAAACCCGTTTCGATTCCTCTGCAAAGAAAAAGGAAACTGACATCTTTTAATTCATTAATCTTTATACCAAGTTGAAATAATGGGGTATTGTTTTATTATTTAACATTTACATATTGGGTGAGAGGGGGTATTGTAAATTTTCTACGGATTTTATTCATGCCTCTTTAAACTTAGTTAGTTGCACTATGAGTTAGCAAGGTGCAAAAATAAACAATAATAATATCATCCATATTAGGAAGTTTTTTGTCTCTCTCTTTTGCTTAAAACTTTGATAACAACTAAACAGATTTAGTTTTAGGGAAGATTCTTATAGGTCCAGGTATGGTTTTGGCGGTTTTATTTTTTGATGTATTCCCTACCCCTTCGAATCTAGAACTTCTAGATGCTAGGGAAGTATCTCCTAGTATCATTATAAAAGAATATGAGTAAAAACCTTTTTTCCTCTATAATCAATTTCTGTCTGACGATTTTTTCATACATAACTACGTCTTTTTATATAATTTTAACGCGGTTATTCTTTCTTTATCTTGTTATTGCTTCGCTTCCAACGAAACAATTGTCTTTGTTCTGTAATATTTTGTTTGTTTATTTTAATGACTCGAGTCCTACTTGGACACTTAGAATAGAAGGTGTTTAAAGATTATAAATTCTTTGCGGCCTCTCCTTTTAATGAATCATGAAACCAGAGGCGAGCAATATACACCCCATGAGGAGTCCCCCCTAAAACCTCTACAACCCCCCTCGACAATAATTTTTTTCTTTAAAGAAGGTAAAAATATTGTTTTTTTTCTACACTTCTTATAATGGATATATTATTACTTGGTTCTTACATAAAGTTTTCAAGTTTTCTAATAAAGTGAAACGCACAGTGGGCTAAAATAACAAATTCTCCCTTACTTTATCACTCCCCTCCTATTATATGAACGAACTGGCCAATAAATGAGTTACATGTTAGCAAGCTAACATGATGAGATTTTTTTCCTATTAAAAAATAAAATCTTCTAAAACATATTTGCATACATTTCCGTTTGGAACTTTTTTATTTTCCAGTTGTTAAAAACAAAGAATAAATAATTTAAATGCACTTTTTGAGGACTTCCTGTTTAAACAAAATAAATATTAAACAATAAGGTGTTATTTTCCTGTAAAATTAAATGAAAGAAAAGAATTTATATGAATCATAGTAAGGTTTTTAACTATTAATAAGTAGGGGCTAGGTCCTTTTCCACTTCAAGTGTTTGTTTAAGGAAAATAAGGGATCGTAAGATTTAACGGAAACGATTGTTCAGTGGTGTTTTAGGTTCTGTAACATTAAATATACAATCCATAATAATTTCATTGGTTTTTGTTAAAAGATTTTCGTAATATTTTGAGAGTTTAACATTAAACGTATACTTCTTTTTGTCATAATTTGAGAAAATTAAAGTACCTTTTTCTTTTTAATAAAATATTTTTGAAGAAAGAAAGGTCTATTATTTAATAATCCAATAGAAACTTATTATGGCGATGTTGCTCTATATCTAGGGTTGTCGACAGTCTAAAGGAAAAACTTTAGAAAGGCCGGCAGAACACACACATGTCAAACTTAAAGACAAACAGGCACACTTACAAATCTATTCTATTACAAAAGCGCGAATTATTTTACAAATGTCCGTTTATTACCTACTTTTCTGCTTTAGCATACATAAATCTTTACAGAAAATCTTTTTTTTTTAGCTTTTATTGAATAAAGCCTTCTGTAATATTCGATATTGTGTAAAAATTCATATGACCACTGAGCTCTTTTCCTCTTAAACTCTTACATCTTAGAATGTACATATTCAAATTAATTTTTACCCTTTAATAAATGTTGTCATCCTTGATTCCTGCTTTTTATAACTTGACTTCTTGTTGTTTTAATTTTACATATGCTAAACATAATACATGCTTTTTAATGACTGCTTTGGTAAAAATAATTCCTTGTTAGGGCAAATTTACGTTTTAACAACGAAACTTATGATACATCCAATAGTAATATATGAGTTAATACTGGCGATTTTATTATATTTTCCTATATTTATTTGTTATGACAGAGTCTAACTAATGATAATGTATGTTTGTTTGTGTATACTCGAATGTCTGTATATGAGTGTTTGTGGTATTAGTGCAGGAACATATATGTCAAGGCTCGGCAGCCGCGCGTAAGACTCATTGAAATCATCATGATCATATTATAACTTCAAAATTCAGCTGCATGTCTAACCCCGTTCCTTAACAGATAATCCTCTCTTTCAATATTTTTTTTAATTTGCACACAAGTAGGTTTAAAGTTTAGGCTAATGTAGGGATAAGGCGCGGGTGCCGAGCCCTGATTTATATATACATATGTATATAATATATATATTTGCTGTTCTAGTGTTTACCCATGGCTATCAGGTTTTATTGACAAGCAAATATTGTCCAGTATGAGAGAGAGAGAGAGAGAGAGAGAGAAGGTGTTTAATTTTTACACCAAATTATTATCTTATGCAATAAGAGAAACAAAAGCAAAGCTAAAAGTTTATTAAAAATATTTTGGACCTGTCACCTATCTTATACTTAGTTTATACTTTAATTCTTAATATTTTATCGCGTAAATATGCTATAACTTAAGTATAACTCTACGTCTGCAACTAAATGGTCATAAATAATGCAGTATCTAAGCAATTTCTCACCACGCACGTTCAAATGATCATATATATTCATTATGTGTCTAAGGAAGGTTTTAACTATATTTTTTTCTCAAGTGCCCCCAGGGGTCTCTAGGAGGGCGTAGCCACTAGTACACGTAAAAAGTACACAGTTAAAACAGCAAATTTACATACACCTGAAACCAAATTATCTAAATAAAATTACTTAAATGTCATTTTATCTTTTATTTTGAAGCTTCTAATTGCTGTACTGCCTATTGGAAGTATCGATAGATTATCGATTTCGTATAAACACTATATTAGGGAATTGCCTTGCTTAGCTATTATCTAGCTAGGAGTAAGCTTCATTATGTACAAAAATTATCAAAAAAATATAAAAGTCAGAAAACAGTTAGTAAAATATGAGGCTAAATAATAAGCAATTTGATAGAAAAACCCACTTAAATTAGAAATAGAACTTTCGGTTCATTCTTTTGACGAAATGAAAATATATATAAAGATTTCAACATTAACAAAAATCCCCCAAAAATTGAAAAACTTATACTATAGATTCGATAAAGACTTTAAAAAAAGTAAGGTTGATATTAAAGAAGAAATAAAAAAAATGATTTTGAATCTATAATGTTTTTCTTGTTGTTAAAAAACATACCTCATACCTTTTAATCAACTTTTATTGGTAAAAATAATAGAGTTGAAGTATTAATTGTTAGAATTGGTCTACTCAATTGAAATTAGAAAATAATGCTACATTTTTATGAGTCAGTCAGTGATGGATGGGAATACTTCTTAGGATGCTACACATAATAAAGTACGCTTACTTTATAACTTTAAATGGCTTTCTAAATGGTTATTAAGTTGTTACGCTTATTCTATTGAGCAACATTTTGCTATTGAAGTTAACATAATTAAGTACCTAATAATAAAAAAATACTTAAGTCAAGTTAATACATATTACCTTTACCCGATGATGAAAAATCACGTCACCAATTTTGAACAACAACAAATGATGGTCATTTTTACGCGTTGATGGTTCCTTTTCAAGCACCTGTTGTTGTTAGGTCCACAGCTTTATATGGAATGAAATAAGAGGCATGGAAGAATCATACTCATTGTGTATACAAGGGGGAGTTATTGTCGGAGCTGCAAAGTGGGGGAGTTTTCCTCTTACAATTTCTCCTCCCCCCTCTCCCGGTCCCCTCTTTACCCATCTGAAGCACATGTCATCCTCCCCCCCCTTGTTTCATATTCACTTATGTCCACAAATATATCGACATACACAACAATTATACATATAGGTAATTACTAACACATATAAAATGCTTTTGGATTTCTCTGAATGGATTAAATTTGCTAAAATGGACCCTTAAATCTTAACTATACTTCTGACAAAAGTTCGTTAAATTGATAACTTATTAAGCAGTTTTATTCTTCGCCCAAAAGGAATATTTATACCCTTGTTTAACGTGCAATAAGGATAGAAGTTCATGATCCAATTTTGTACATTACATACAAATAGTTTTACAAATGTTTTAATCAGATTTATCTACCAAATACTAATTTAAATTAGAAATTTGTAGTAATAGGTGGTTGTTTGCCCAATGTACTTTTTAAATTAAGCACATTTTCGGACTACTAGGTATCTTTCACTATAGAAGGTTATCTTTGTGGTTAGTTTTCCAGTGACCGCAAATTTGCTTAAATTAGGAAATATAGAAAACCTGAATGATTAGCATGATATAAAATACTTAGACATATTAATATTCAGGTTAGGTAAATTATAGATAATTAACTCCCTATTTTGTTGACAAATTATTAACAGTAATGGATGTATTATTACTTGGATCTTAAACCAGATATTTATGTTCTCTAATAAAGTGAAACATGCAGCTGGCTAAAATAACGATTCAATCCTCTATCCCCTCCCCTCCTACTGGATGAACGAACTGGCCAATAAACGCGTTCCATGTTAGCAACCTAAATTGACGACAATGTTTCCCCTGTCATAATATCCACGTATATTCTACACCCATTTAAAAATGGGATGAGTACGTCTTTTAATAGCAGCAGAAGTACATAAAATAAGAATTAATAAACTATTTGTTAGTGAATGCTCATATTTAAACAAGTATGACAACATTCATAAGCAATGAAGCACAAAATAAACAAATTTACAAATTGAAAAAGTGATCAAGCAAAAAATCAGTGGTCATAAAAAAGAGAGGAAGAAAGGGAAAGAGTTCAGGAAGAACATAGGACTAGAAGTTATAAAGAATCATAGAAAATTACGTAACCTTTATCACAAATAATTGTAGGTCTTTTGTTGCATGACCCATGGAGTAACAGACAATGTAAGTTGTTGCGCGCGAGCCCTGAAAAGCACACAACCATATATCGACAAAAAGCTCATCTTTTTTAGCTGGACTTAATATAATTTCAAATTAAATTTGCCTGAGTTAAAGTTATTAAGACAAAGTTTTGACCAGGGCTCGGCAGCAGCGCGTCAGCAGCATGTTAAAACCTGACCGAAATATGGCAATCCCTCTATTCAATATATTTTCATAGCATCCAAATGAGTTTAAATTTGCGGCTTAGTCGCATCTGATCTGCGGCTGCCGAGCCCTTTTTTGACGAAAACCCTGTCTGATTATGATAATATAACATCTGAAATTGATCTTATCTAGAGGATAGAATTTCTTTCTTAAGAAATTTTTATCAATTTTTTAACATATCTTAAAAGATAAAATTATTTGAAATCTCATATTTGATGTTTATCACTTATTAAAGGCGAAGCTTTTCTATAATAAGGTACGGACCTTCCATCCGTACGTCCGTGCAAAACGCATAGCTCTTATCGTTGATTTAGACATGTTAGAATTGTCCCATTTGCATTGATTTAAAACTTGGCATGGTGCTTTCTTTAATAGTTATGTACAATTTAGAAAGCGTAGCAACTCCATAATCGTTACCAGAATGTCAATACGTCCATTTCAAATGTGTTTATTTTTACTTTTTTTGACAACACATTTTTGGAATACTGATTCTTGTGACAACAAAGTACAATGCTATAAGCATTTTATAATCAAGTCCAAAAAATATAAATTAAAGTAAGTCCTTAAACAGTATCCTGTATTTAATCAGTTTTGCAACGAATTTATCTACATTTATATTTTAAAGCAACAATTTGGTATTGTGTTTTTGATATGAAAAACCAACCCTTAAAAATTATATTAAATGGATGAAATACCGCCCCCGCCTCTCAAACGGAATTTAATTTATTTTTTTTCTTCCAAAATTACAATTACTCCAAAAAATGTTCATTTACATGCGCTGCTAACTAACAGTACATTTTCTTTCCGTTATAAATGTTTTATGTTCGTATAACATATTCTATTCTTCCATTCTTTTTTTGTAGTCAAAACCACCCCATACTCACGCCCTAGAAAGTAGTGAGTCAACCCTATTAAACCAAACTAAACTGCACAGGAACAAACAATTGTAATATACACCCAAAATGTAAACTTCCTTTGCTTTCAAAATTGCCGTTCTTTTTAAACATATCCACATTTTAAAACAATTTTATTACTTACTACATACTAA